>CAJNDV010009147.1:38731-55949 GCA_905221635.1 Symbiodinium sp. CCMP2456
CCACCCACCCCCTGACCCCTTCATGACACAGGCATGCGCGCAGTAGGCGTGCACGTAAAGAGTAGTGTATGTACGTATGATCACAGGTGGCACAGTTTGCGAGAGCGATGCCAGCAAAATCAGGAACACTTTCCTACACATCAGCGAACGGCCTTCCCGCGATGCTCGTTCCGGTCAAGCAGTTAGTCGCAGCTGCAGCTGGACGCCTTCGTCGAATGGGAGTAGCCCGGAGAAGTCCTCGGAGTCCTCTGTGTCCAGCAGCTGGCCGGAGTTAGCTTTGGCATTTCTGATGGTGATGGTGGTGGTTGTGGTGGTAAATGGCATGTCAGGGGTGGAAGCAGTGATGTTGACGATTCTGTTGATCACGCGAGACACAGAGTGGCATGTTTGAGCCAATGCATTTTGCACTAGATGCTAAGTCTATCAACGTGCCTCCCCTTCCGCCCGGACAGGCCTCGCCTGCATTGCTCGAATCGCGAGAGTCCTAGTCTAACACCTCAAGTGCGGCAGCCCTCTGAGATGGCACCGCAGGGGAGTGAGAGCGAGAGAGAGAGAGAGCTGCCACGTGTCCCGGAATAACGGTGAGGCGCCGGCCTGACGGCCTCGCTCCCTTCATGCCCGAGAGAACAAGAGGAGTAGTGCTGCAGGGTGGAGTTATCATTCTTCGTACCTGTACGTTGGATGGTCTTACAGGCTTCAAAGGGTATGGCTGATGTTGTGGGATCGGGTTGCGGGTGAATCTCAGGTCTAATTCGGCACTTCATCCCGAACTTGGAGGAGACGCCACCACCTTCGCACCAACTTTTCAACCATGTCGCCAGCTCCAGCAGTCAGACCTCCCGGTCCAGCGATCCAAGCCACGTCTCTGCGGAGCCAGAGGAAGCGCTCCGAGCAGAGGCAAGGCCGAGACGGGCCGAGAAGTGCAACTTGCAGGTGTTCTATACGTAGATTCAGAAGTAATTTATATATATATATATATATGCATGTCTTTGTGTGTATGTATATGTACACATGCAGACACATGCGTACATATGATGCATATGCTTAGGTACACACATGTATATGGTACAAAACAGAGAGATAGAGAGATATACAACACACATGAAGAGAGTGTATATATACCATCCCAGCTAACGAAGATCAGGGGATGGTATCGCACCAGTCGAGTGCCAGTTGAGCCGGAAGTATACTGGGTTGTTTGGATCGTTGAGTCGTTGAAGAGCTGTTACGGTGTTAGTTTTGGGGAATCTCACACCCACACCCACACCCACACTTGCAGGCCAGTCATTCTTACTTAGATGGATGCTGTTTGTGCTAGCTTGTTACATTGCTTTTCTTCGATCGCATCTTTTTCTTGAAGACCACTCATCCTTACTTATGTGGGTGCTGTTTGTGCTAGATTGTTACATCGCAGGTACGTTTTCACGGCTAAACTGGATGGTCTTCATTAGCCCAGGCCATCCAGTTTGCCTTTGGGCCCCCTGCTTTCTTATATCCTTAGAAACAGTGCACACACACACACACTCTCTCCACTCCACTCCACTCCACTCCACTCCACTCCACTCCACTCCACTCCACTCCACTCCACTCCACTCCACTCCACTCCACTCCACTCCATTCCACTCACTCCACTCACGCCACTCGCTCACTCACTCCACTCACTCCCTCCACACTCACTCTAACACTCTTCGACTCTCACCCGCACCCGCACCCTCACTCACTCACTTTCACTCACTCTCGCTCTCGCACGCGCACACGCACAAAAAACCCTCACACACTAGCACCAGTCATACCACATCCACAGAAGTACGCGCAAGCTAAGAGCATATACAGACAACTAGTAGTATAGTATGGCTAACACTCAAGTATCCAAACTTGAATCTTCAAGCAGGTGGCTGGCATGATGGACTTTCCTTCCGTTGGCTCGCGACTACACTTCGAGGGTAAATGCCACTTGGCATGTTTGGATAGCGGACTTGCTCTTGCTAGGAGGAAGTAGCCACCAGAGTTTTCTGACATGGTAGGCAGCACGGTTATTGCATGAAGGATTGTTTTGGTCGCTTTGTTAGTGCAATCAATGGTTTCTTGTATCGTGCCGTCCTGAACTACACTTGCAGAGACACTGAACAGTCTGAACGGACGTAACAGCAAATACTGGTTGAATGCTCTACAGACGGTCGAACTACACAAGTACGGAAGAAGCTGTGCAATGCAGTGTTCGGCAATGGAGGCCAACCTTGTCGCTTCATTGACCATCCGGATGGCTGTCGAAATGGATATGAGTGCAACTTCTGCCATTTTCGGGATCACGATGCATCCAGTGCCAAGACCCATCGGCCCTCCAAAGGAGTCCGATCAGGGTACAAGAGGAGCGTCAACCAGGTCATGCATTCCGACATGTCGGAGGAGCAAAAGCTTGAGGCATACAAGAAGCTGGCCGAACGCAGTCCTTACATGCGTTGCTTGCTGCGAGCCGTGGTTCCCAACATTGACGACCTGCTGGAAGAGCAGGGCCATGTTGAAGCAGCGAGCTCGAAAGCCGTAGACCAACCTCGTGCACCTGGGTTGCAGCCAGCAGCCCAGATGCCTCGCACACCTGGGCAGCAAGGCCCCGCTAGTTCAAAGCTTTCCTTGTGATTCAACGTCTTGAAAGCGACCAAGAGATCGAACTAGTTTGAGTCTCGAGCTGGGGTGCGATTGCGTAAGTTTTGCGACGTTAGCGCAGCTTGGCCGCGTGTTTTTGCAGTTTCTACAGTGTTATACAGCCACCTCATCAATATCGTGGGAATCTCACCCCAGCCAGTAGGAAAAGCAGCACTTGGCAAAATAGCCCTGGCACGGGTGAGCATATTCTTGTTGCACTCATTTGTGTCGGTAAGACTTTAGGATGTGCGGTCCCGAGGCCGTATACGAGTACCATTCATTACCATTCTTTGATGTTGGTTTCTGCAGTCCCGGCTCAGACCGACTCACACGTGCGAGTCTTTTTGCATGCCCAAATGCTTTTTAAAACATCCTGGTGGAATATGGTGTTTGCGGCATACATGGGGGGGCTCTCAGCAGGTTCCTTGCTCTGCTGATTGCCACACCTTGTTCAACATCTTTGATTCTTAATAAGCTCGTGGATGGGAGGGAAAAATAAGCTCGTGGATGCGCACCGGATTCCTTGCAGGTCTGTCGACGGCTGTATGACCTCGAAGTTTTCGTAGCTGCAATCTCCTGCCCCGACACGCGGGTGAGCTCCGTGAAGGTCTGCCAATGCCGTACAAGGTATGCCGACCCAATCCAGCGTGCCGATGAAGGTAGTCGTAGTCTTTCTAGCAGCGCTTCTGTAAGTGTCGGTGGATTTGCGCAAGCCTGCTTGGGCCCCTACTACTGTGACACTGTGGGAGAAATCTCAACAACCCATTTCAATAGCGCGCAAACTCTGCTCGGGTCTTCGCGATTAAACGACCTGTGTTCATGATGTTGCAAGCAGCGCTTCCGACCCTGAAAATCTCGACCCGCTCTACTTGTGAGCAAAAAGCCTGCTCGGGGGGGACATACGGGCCTCGTGCACTCATGCGAGCTATTAGTCCTCACCAATCTGATTTGCTCCTGACTAAAGGGTTTGCGGGTGCAAGACCTTGGTGTTCTTCACTGAGCTGAGAAGGTGGGAGTGGCGACACGCCCGACAATCGTTAGGGGGTCGAAGGCTTGGGGAGAGGATCAGGGCCTATCTCTTTCGAGCCGCACAGGCCCCCCACAACGCCTTGACGGGCATACTGAGTGCTGCAAGCGTGAGTCTTTACGTTTCCGGTTCAATGCGATTGAGAAAAGTATGGTTTCGAGGTTGGATGCACAGGATTTAAAACAAGTGCGCAGCACTTCGGAATCGAAGCACTATGGTTGCCGATGATGAGAAGTGCGGCTTTGGACTTGTAGCCACAGGCAATACCGACTCTTCATAGCACAGGGTTTAGGAAGTTTTCAATCTGGGTTTGAGACACGCTGAGCCTGCATAAAGGCTGCAGTGATGTTCACTTTGCACAGCGAGCCTCAGCAGAGATGCCAACGAAAGAGATCAGCAGCGGAAGGTAACGGGAGGGCAGCTAAGGCTCCTGCGCTGTAGGGGTCAGGGGGTTCCTGCCGCTGCCGCAGTCCACCCGACATCGGCAGTGTGGCAAAAAGTCTGAGCGGTCATCGCGTGCGTGGCCGATCTGTGAGATGATATCAGATGTTAAAGCTGTCACACTGCATTGTAGACATGAGGTGAGGCCATAGACGTATTGAATTACGTTTTTATGTGCACAGACTGTGGTAGTTCATCCGGTCTTGTGCACGCAAGCTGAGCTCACCCGTCGCCCAGCGTCAGCCCTTTTGCTTCATGTCCGTTCGAATGAGCTCCCCCCATGTAACACGGACAGGCTTACGGCTTAGGGTTGCATTATGGGCAGGTATTGAATTCCAATCAAGGTAGGACATCGAGGAGACCTGTTCGTCAACACGCCTTCGACGAAGCTGCCGAATCACTGACGCCTCCCCCGTCGCAAGCTCAAATCCTTGAGAGTTCTGTGGTCTCGGCGACTTAGGGTTCAATGCAAACTGCGCTTGGCTCCGTGTAAGAATCTTATTGTTAGCGGAAGTTGCTCGACGACTGGTGATGGGCCAGTGTGTTTTTTTGAGTGGGCCCTGGCATTGGAGCTAGTATGGCGATGGGTCCAAACCGGTTTCATGAGGGGATGACTGTCTTTGTTTGGATCACTGATTACCTATTTCGCTCGCTCAAGCATCTCCTGCAAGCATGCTGAGGTCGGGGACTCCGGTATTAACACGGACACTGAAATCCACAGCCAATCCAAGGCCCAAGGCTGGCAAAGACTGCCATCATGCCGGGGGGAATGTCACCCGCCGGTATCCTCTTGATGGAGGACGACCCTAGCGTGACATTGCAAAGGCACCCTGTAGGCCCGGCATTTTGGATCTGTCAGTGTGGTTTTGAGAAGCTGTTGGAACCGGAACTGATGGGTAGCTTCGTGAAGAACTCATCGAGCGCTTGATTTGCAGGACACCCTCAACAAGATGATCTATAAGGACGGCTACTTGGAAGCAGTTTATCTTGCATCCAGCAGCATCTCTGACAGTTTTTTCTGGCCGTCGTCATCCGAAACTTGGTACTGGCGGAAATGGTGACTTGCATGCTGTGAAAGTCTTTCCATCGTGAAGAAGCACATGGAAAGTTGGAATTGCAATGACTGAAAATCGTACTTCAAAGGGCGTCCGAATGTCGCCGGACACCGCGTGGTTTGAGGTTCAAGAGGTCTGCGCCGAGACAGAGAGAAGGGACTGCTTCCGCGTGGCTCACACTCGTGGCTGCCCCAGCAACCTTTGCAGATGCGATGCGCCAACGTCCTGGCACAGACTACAAGTTCGTGAGAATGTGTTCAGGTGCTTTGGGGATTTCCCTCCTGATCTGCTTCCAGAAAGGACGCAGCGACTCATGATCAAGTCACACAGTGTCCGTGACACTTGCGGCCCTTGCCTACATGAAGTAGCGACGGCGACGGCGCAGGCCTCTCAGACGATGCCAAAGCGCTCCGCGGGTCTGGGACCAAGGTCCAAGGTGTCCCTCGTAAAGTCCTGATGCCAGTGCGAAAGCCGAAACGGGAGGACGGGAGGGAGGGAGGGAGGGAGTCCTTTACATTATGGTGAGCATTGCTGAAACAGAGCATCAGCATACGCATGGATCGCGGCTGCGAGGTGCGGCCAGCACCAAGCTTCGAGACCACCCAGGCCACAGAGGTCCTGAAAGTTCCAAAATTTGCCTCTGAGTGGGTGGTGAAGACCAGGGTCTTGAGGCTAGCTAGCGGCCATGTAGGACCAATGTCGGACCGTGGACATCAGGACATCCTTTCAAGCAGCACGAAACTGGCTCAAGCTTGAGGTTTTCTTACAGCGCAGCCGGGGCAGCTGGCTGACCCCAATGGTGGTCTGTTTTCCGTCGTTCACTCCTCAAGGATTCAGAGAACTACCCGGTTGCTGGGGTAGATCGGCCCCGACCCCATGTCCGCAGATGCCGATGAAGCCTTACAACATGGTCTTGACACAACGACACCACGTGCAAGTTGACTGGCCTCAAGCGGCCATAATGTAAGCTACTTACTTGTCATCCCAGCGTTGATGGGAGTCCAATCCCGAGCAGGTGCAGCAAAGACCGGACGTTACGGCCTGGGAGCTCAGGGTCGACAGTTTGTGGTGCGACTCGTGGAAATGCATCAACTCATCAAAATCGCCCAAGGGCAAGTTCCTATGAACACATTCACGTGTGAAATTGGCATCACATCTCTCAAAGCAATATTGGAAAGAGGGTGACGCGCATGTTATGCGATAGGTATCATGAACAAGCCACTAGAGCACCCCGGCTTCGTGTCTAGGCTGCTCATGTCGGCCCCAAGAAGCCCTCTCCAGAAAGAGGAGCCTATTCTTTGAATGCTGCTGCCCAAACAGGCCTCTGCCAAATAAAGTTCCCTCTGGGCCTTCTGCATGACTCTGGGCTTTGAGAGTTTTGTTTGAAGATCAGGCCCGGCCGAAGTCGGCGGGAGCTCTGGCCAAGCGGCTCAGAGGGCTACGGCTAGAGTCTGTGGCCTCGTCATTCGGGGGCCTTTGGGGTGTTTGTGACTGTTTACGAAAACTGTGGGAATTCAGGGACAGGGTCAGGAATCTACAGTCTTATGTTTCCATTTGCTTTGGATGGTTGAACGGCCGGGAGAGTTGGACCTGTGTTGGCGTAGCCCTAACCGCCCTCTACTGGAGTGCGATTTGCGTCAGAACGTACCTTAGCATTAAACCCACCCACCCGAGAAGAGACTCATCCCGAACCGATATGCCTAACCGCAGCACATGGAGGTAGTTGAGATCCTGGGATTGAGATCTCAGTTGGTGATTTTTCGTTGTTGATGTTTTTATAGAGCGGCAGTGAGCACCACGCTGGGAAATGTGGAATGGGTGCACCCAGCTCCAAACCCTTTTACCAGTCTCACAATATGACACATGGGGATTCCAACCCACGAGAGGGCTGCTCAACTACCCTCTCTGTCTGTAGCATGTAGCAGAACTGACCCCCGAAACCCCCTTGCAGATCAGGTCTTTGATAAAATCAGAGATACCCAAGCTGTCTCGGATCGTCCGTTCATGCGAGACTTTCAGCAAAGAGCTCCGAATGCTTGACCATTTTTCCTTGATCCGACCCAACCTCAGAACCGATGCAGGGGGTGACTGGATCTCGCGCAAAGCTTCAGCAGCCCGGCCTTTCAGAGCTTGCGAGTGTCGCACACAGACAGAGACAGACACGCAGGCAGACAGAGACAGAGACCGACACACAGACGGACGGACGGACGGACGGCACACATCCATACACTGGAGTGTTCTAATTTGATGTCACAGCTTGTCGTCGAAGTAACGGCGACCTCATCCTGATGTCGTCCTGGGATGGCTTCACGGCATTTTCGCTGTCAATTCTGAAACCTGCAATCTAGGTCATCTAGGTGGCCGCCAGCTGGAGTCCATCTCCCCAGCTGCACCAGGTATGTGTTAACCCCTCCTTGGCTTGGGGGCGTCTTCGTTGGCAGGAGACCCGCAGGGAGAGTTCCTGCCGCCGGCAAGCGTCATGCCAAATCTCCTATAACGCGAAATAGCGCAACTTTCGTTCTCCCTAGTGCCGATTCGGAGTGGTCACACACACAGAGCTTCTGACACACAGAAGACAGACAGACAGACAGACAGACAGACAGATAGACAGAGGCTTGAGGGCCCCAAGTTGAGGGGACGCTCAATTGTTGGCTGGATGCATGGTTTCTGCCACAACAGAAGCTCAGCTAGGTATCACTCTCTCTTTCTCTGTCTGTGTCTCTGTGCGTCTGTGCCTGTGTTTGTGGTTCTGTGTTTGTGTCTGCGTTTGTCTGCTTGTGTGCTTGTTTGCTTGTTTGCTTGTGTGTCCGTGTATGTGTGTGTGTGTGTCATCGTGTGTTGCGCCTTTCCGTCTTGGTCTCTCCCATTGCGTCGTTGAGCCAATCTTTGAGTGGCTATGTAACCCAGTTTGTGCGTTGGGGTGTGTGTTTTCCTTTCTGTCTCTGTTACTTTATATATGCTATTCTCAACACACACACACACACGCAAGCATATGTGCAGCTAGACACGCGCACAAACAGAGAGAGAGAGAGAGAGAGACAGAGAGATATGTACATATCAGCCGAGCCCAGCAGAAAGAAAGAAAGATATGTACATATATATATATATAGATGATACACACTATAGAATTTTATGTGCCTGTCAAGTATATACATACGCGCAGTATACTTGTCTTACGTGTTATCCATCTATCAGTCTGCGAATCAGTGGTGGAAGAAGTACGGAGCTGAATCCAAACGTACGAGTTGCAGGCACAGCGAGGGCTGCAAGTGCAACTTCTGCACGAGCTCAACTGCTTAGTTACATCGTAAACATGCTTCGATTCAGTCGATGCAGTACACAGAGGCCATGAAAGTGAAATGCACCGCTGAAGAATCAGAGTGGGTTGCACTTCGCAAGGCTTCCGGCAACACGCAGCATGCGGAGGCCTTGTTCTGCCACTACTCTGCCAGTTCCTCAGTACCGGACCACCGTCGTCTATTGCACATTATGTACATACCATAACGCATATGTTGTTCGTGATGTAATATTATGTACGTATTCGTGCATGTTCTCAATGTGTATTGTACATATACATATGTTATATATATATATATATATGTATATGTAGTGTTTCATCACCACATGCTGTGTATATTGTGTAAGGGTCAAGGTTCACTGGTTGAGATGTGCCAGTTTCAAGGTGACAGCCATTAGTGCAGGATGTGAAGTGGATCATGGTGTGTCAGGCTGACAGTCAAGGTTTAGCAGATGACAATTACCATAGGGCTTGGGGTGCATTATACTGTATGTATAACAAAGGAACCCGAAGAAATAGGATTGACCATTTTGAGAGTTTGTCCCGGTGCTTGCCGCCCCGCGTTTCTTTCGGTTCAGGTGGTCGGTCGGTGCCCCTAACTCCCAGTGTTTCCGATGGCGGCGAGTCGCCTAAATGGCGGTCTGCGGATCGTGGGCCTGCTATGGGCATTTCGTGTTTCGGCGGAGTCGCAGGAAAAGCACGAGATGACGGAGGACCGTGTGCCAAAGCTGAGATGCAGCCGGAACTTAAACAGGAGCAGCCATACTTCTGTGCTAGCCGTATGGCACACACACTATGTAATATGCTTCAGCAAAATAAGTGGAGTGGCACTCTAAGCCGATGAACAATATTCACCCTAACACCATACTATTACTAAGACCGGTGCAGGATTTGAGTCTGGGTTCAAAAAAAGAGCAGCCCGATGCTTCCTCACGTCGAGCTTCACTCTTGAAGCCAGGCTGCTGAGACAGCCGGTGCGGTGTGCCTGGATGGAACTCCTCCGGTCTACTATCTCAGAAGAGGCAGATGTGTATGCAGCATGGCAGTGCGGAAGTGCATGTACAGGGAGTACTGCATGATGCAAGTGCAGCGTTGAGAATGCTACACTGGTACGACCCATACCATCTCAGCAAGATTGGCAACACAGAGCCTGAGATAGGCATGCATCTCCAGAGCACCACAACAGAGTGGTGAATGGGTCAGATACAGATACAGTACTCACTACTCCAGTTCTGCTTGAGACATGATCGCACGTTGGACGATGTAACATCACAGACAGGAAGCCTGAGCATCAGCGAGCCAAGCACGTGCGTGTCCCGCTCCTGAAGAGGTTCCGGCTCGGGTGTGAACAAGTGGAGTCTCAGTCAGCAATGAGGAGATCTTAAGAATGCCGGGATGACAAGCGACGGCATAGCCAGATTCGGACCTTCAGCTATGATCCGCTAGCTGGAAAACTCTGAACTCGTCTTGAGTGTACACAAGTCACCGTCAAATCTGCGGCAGTCAATTTCCCCACCTGTTTGTCAAGATGTGCAAACCGTTCCTCCAAGACTGCGGGGGAATGACCAGGTACTTGCACCATCAGGGAGGCGGCTGGTGCGAGTCCTTTGACGACTGCGTAGCCCGTTCGAAGACAGATGCTCGAAAGCACCACCGGGGCTCAACCCTTTCACTTTCAACCCTGTGGCCATGAACTAAAGGTTGCACAGTCTGGTCACAGCAGGGATGGTCCGTACAGTTGAGAGTGCGGGAGCTGTGTCCTTCAGGACCTGGGGTCGTCTTCCAAGTATCCCGCCACCGCTTCGATGGAAGGCACTTGAAGCGGATCGCTGAACAAAGTTAGCTTTCTTCGCATATCATTGTTTATTCCAACGTTATGGTATACTACAGTATCGGATACTATATCATCCTATATTCTTTAACTAACTGTATTTAGTGCACTGCATTATGTGTTAGTCGAACATGTCTCGTGCGGGTGTGCAAGTAAAGACAGAGAGTAAAACCGGTCTGGCAAGCTTACGGGTTGAGACGGCTCACGTTGTGGCCATGTCTTACCTTACGTAGCTTTACATGTTGTGCTGCGTGGAATGATCGAGGCCCGAGTTGTTGGCGTGCAGGAGTAAAGATAGCATGGCTTGTTGCTATGAACGCCGTTTTGCTTGGTTTGCTCACTATTTTCTGCCATACTTTTGCATGCAGCCGGTATGCAGGTCGCCCGGGTTATCCGGACCGTTCAGAGTGCTCAGGTAGCGACGAAACGACGGACTCCTTAACAGTCGGTTCCATTCCGTCGTTTGGCATAGCTCACGCAAACGAAGCTTTAGGCCACTAGTACGCCGGCAAACTGCACGGCTAGGGGAGTCCCTGGGCCAAGTCTGTTGTTTTGCAATAGGCATTTACACCAGAGCATATATTTTCTTCCGGCACCGTTTTGAGTAGCATCCCTATCTCGACATACGAAGTGCCTTAATGTAATCATGTCTCTGACCATAGCTGCTGGCACCAGTCAAAGCCAGCA
Source organism: Symbiodinium sp. CCMP2456 (assembly GCA_905221635.1). NCBI lineage: Eukaryota > Dinophyceae > Suessiales > Symbiodiniaceae > Symbiodinium > Symbiodinium sp. CCMP2456. Next base: position 49,714 of record CAJNDV010009147.1, read on the forward strand.
GCCTCTTGATGCCATGTTTGCTTTAGCTTCCTTATGCTCTTGTTGCCATTGTTTGTAGCATCTTACATCACAACGGCACTCAAATATGACAGTGAGACGTGAGAAGCTACTTGATAACTCTCAGATGGGTACTTCTCGACGGATGCAGCGGTCAATCCGATGATGCCTGGGCCTCACAGGTCTTGAGGTTTCGGAAGGTCACGTCGTGCAACCTGCGTCTACCGATGCTCTCGAATGAGGGCCCAAAGCTCACTCAGGTACAACTGGAATCATGTTCTCCTGATGTATTGCCGCCTCCTTAGTTAGTTGGTGCTTCTTGCCAACTCCTAGCTTGACTGGAACATTCTTTTGGAGGTGACGGCGCTAGCTTCAGTGGGAACAATGCCACAGCTGCCTGCTCAATTTCGGCTTCTAGGGCTCTTCCTTCGGATCCGTAAACGAGACATCAGCAATTGGGGCGCAGACCTTGCAATCAGACCTCAATTCGGATCGGCCGCCCCGAAAAGCGCCATGACTAAGTAATCGCCCAAAGTCTCACAGAGGTTACGGTGCACAACGGCACCAAGCTGCACTTCCGGGGGCAGCGCATTCGAGAAGCCATTGAGCAGGAGCTGCTTCCATTTGGCTAGCGGCTAGCTTTTCTCGTTTGTCTGAAGTAGGTGGTACGTTGTCGAAGCTTCAGGACCTTCTCCAAAATCAGGGCCTCGCTAATGCCAGCGACCTGATCGTGTCTGGTTGCAGCGCTGGTGGTCTGGCAACATATCTTCACACCGACCAATGGTGCGAGTCGCTGCTCAGCTCTCTCTCTGGTTGCAGCACCCGTGCCAGACACGTAAGCATCAACAGCAGCTTCAGCGGATAGCAGCCATCGGGTCGCAGCAATCTCACTGCACTTCAGTACAGTAAGCTGCAGAGGGCTCGGTCACTGAATCGACGGTTGCCTGGCACGAGCACAGGCTCCATGCATCGCGGCCTTTAGCGAAATGCGTTGGAATGCCGGACAGCGGGTTCTTTCTTGACTACCAGGACGACATGGGTTCCCTTTAAGGGAACCGCTTGTCAAGACCTCAACTGCAATGTATCATCTCTACGTTAAGACTTGATGCAACATGCAAGGTTTGATTCAATAATATGAATCTTATCTATTTCAGTTCTACACTATTAGCTATCCTCCCGTGCAGTTTTGCATATTCGCGTGTTTCTGGTGTTGTACGCAGGGCGTTCTTCTACATTGCGGGCGTCCTGGTCTGTTTCGAAATTCCGTGTCTGTTTCGAAACACCCCGGTAGCCCAACCCATTAACCCATTGACCCAATCATTCTGGCCAAATGGACTCGGGAGTAGGGTCTGTTCCCACTTGGGCAAATCATTGGGCCAATGGGTTAATGAGTTATTGGGTTGGGGCTACGGCCTACTCCCAACTCCTTTTGGGCAAAATGGTTGGGTCAATGGGTTAATGGGTTGGGGCTGTAGCCTACTCCCAAGTTCATTTGGTCAAGATGGTTGGGTCAATGTATGAAAGGGTTTATGCGGCAGCCTACTCCCAAGTCAATTTATCAATATGATTGGGTTAATGGGTTGCTGGGTTATTCGGCTACGGCCCTGGCAGGCGCGTGTTTCGAAACATACATCGTGATTCAAAATGCACGACTTAGACCCTGCTGCAGATCAAAATGTACGCAAAAAACCAGATGCTGCATAGAGCGATTTGTATACATGGTCAGGCCTTCGGCGTTACGAGTGTGAGAGCAGACAGCTCAGCACAATGATGCCTAGTTCGGTTCAGGTCCAAGGTCGTCAAGAGCCAAAGAGCCCAACGCCAGTAGGATCCCTAGCCGTAGTTCATGACATGTTTCACTCTTGTGTCTTTTCGTGCATAGTCAACGTATGCTATTCTCCCCTATCCTACTGCGGTTGAAGATTTTTCAACTGTATGTAATTGCGTTATACTATGTCCCATCGATATACTTTCTACTACTCACATACGAACCCATAGTAAAATCTACTTGTGGACTATGCGACTATACTACAGACTTTGCTACAATGGACTTTACGATAGACTATACTATATACTACACTGAAGGTTATGCTATGACCCCGAGGAAACACTATAATGTATACTACACCATATACTATACTCTGTACATCTCTGTACTATACTACATACTATACTGTATACTGTGCTGCATACTACATTATACACTACACAAAACTATTACATTTTAGTATACCCTACTCTATTTACTAATTATGCCGTACTCTGCAAGTGTCATGTGTGAAGCTCTCTTACAAAGTACATACGCCCACGAAATGATACTTTATCATGCCCACGAAATGATACTTTATCATGCTGTGTGGCATATGTTATTCTGCTAGTATGCTCTTGCAGCCATTGTGTTATACTGTCTTATGCTACATCATATTCTGAGTAGGACATATGTTATCCATTGTATCAACATATAACATATGTTAGCAAAGGCGTGGCTTGATATCCTGCCACCTTTTCCTATACCGCATCTTGCAATCTTCATATTGTCCAATCGTAACTTAAGACATGCCGTATTATATCTATGATGCTAGACTCACTAGACTGTAGTGTGTCATATAGAGTCTGCGTATGGTTGTCAATTATCTTCGCATATTGCAACTGCAACACATCAGAATGTTTTCAGCGTCATTCCCTATCAAATCATGCCGTATTCGAGCATACCTTCTAGGCATGGAGTAATTGTATACCGTACTATGTGCGATGCTATATCAGTTTTAAGCATAATTCGTTACACCATGTCATTTTGCAAAAAAGTAGATGTAAAAGAATCATGTGATTTGCTGTAGTGGGTCATTCTTTGAATCGTTGTGTTCTGTCATGTTAGTTCACATTACGTCTGGTTTACTTCGGTTGCGTGAAAGTTACATACTTCATATTTTTGCATACTATGTGCCATGTATTCTGTACTGTATATGTACCGTGTTTGCCTTTAATGTGCTTTGAAACAAATGGGTTTATACCAGATTTCGCGTTAGTATTCTGCCTTATGTTACCTGATCTTGCTTAATGTGATCATGTCTCTGTCGTATTCTATGCAATATATCATATTTTGGTAGTGTATCGCACCAGCCTTTTGTGTTGATGCTGAAACGTCTAGTTTTACCTACTTTTAAGTTGCAATGGGTAGCTTTCCGCACACATTGCGATTACCTGACAGCAAACTGCAACTCCATAGTGCCTTGCCACAAACAGCAGCCCTATAAATAGCGATTCCCCAGTAGTTTGCTGAGAAAAAACACCTCCTTAGAGCCTTAGAAACAGCGATTCTCTGTTTCCATACTTCCAGGGCGCAGTGGGGAAGGTGCGAAAACGTATGGCGGGCCGGGGGGGGCGGTGGGGGATAACCACGTGCCCAATTATAAACTACATACTGTGTTATATTACTGTTATATTCTACATCCTTGATTCCTGTTATATACCATCAAGGATATACCAACAAGCCAGTGATACAGAACAGACATCACAACATATGTAATTACTGCAGTTGCTACAGAATGTTTTATATATATATATATGTAACACACACATTATAACATGATGCCTAGCAAAAGCATATAGGCAACACTCGACAACAGATGCATGTAATGTTTAACATCAAGCATATGCACCTTCTGCATAATGAACGATCCGTTAAAATTACGGTGAAATAGTTCGTTCCTAGTATGTCATAATCAACAACCTAACCTCACACCCACCACAACACAAAACAAAGCAGTATGAGAGAGGTATGCTCTGTCCTTATGTAATGCTACATGTTATAATGTTGCATTCAAAGAAATACTGTGTTATCACGATGTAGGGTAAGTAATGTAGTATCATGTCATGTAATATATCACAGTTTCAAAGCCCGAAATCCCTGAGCGAGCCGTTTTTCGAAAGGACCCTGAAGTTCGCTGCTCTCCAGACAGCTCAGCTCCTGGCCTCCTCACCGAAACCATCAACGGAGACTATCACTGCGGCCTGTGGTGGAACCTTGGCGTTGAACAGGGAAGGGTGTAGGAATTTTGGGTTTAGGGTCGCAAGGGGCTTGTCCACTGTTCGCGCATGAGTGCCGATGAGAATGCCAGGACCTTCCACATTCAGAATGCCAGCTCTGGCATCAACCAGCGCTGCCTCGCGCGTCACACGAACGAGGAGCGCAGGTGCATGCAGAAGCGAGCTGTGAGGGTGTCCAGACAGTTGGCCCGACCCGCCGATAACCTTGCAGATCGTCAGCCGAGGTTGTGGGGCAGGCAGCTGCTAAATCAGTAGAGTGCTGGGGGTTCGGCTTCGGGAGAATGGCTTTTCCAAGCACAGGTGAGCACTTCTGTCCTTTGTCCCTTGTTCCGCTTGGCGGCAGAAGTCATCTCAAAACCCGGAGATGTTGGCACATGTGCAATCCACCTTGCAGGAATGGAGGTGTATGTTTGCGGAGTACGCGGCAGAGTTCATTCACTCACCCGTCTTTGCCTTGCAGTCCATGTATGCTCTTCTCCTGCACCTAGCAGGGCTTTTGCTTGCGGTTGCCATTGACCGTAGTGACTCGTCATGATGAGGATTCCTGGCAGACAGCCCATGTGCAAGGGACTGGTGGCGCTTCCAAAACGAAAGTCCTTGGCAAGAACATCACCGAGCGAGCCTTGGACTATTAAACTATTACAAGTGCGGTTTCTTGATTAATCGTCAGTCTTTCCACTTCCTCACCTCCCTCAAAGTGAGGTCTGCTGAAGAGCTTGCTGGCCAAGAACCCTCGCTCCGGTGCTTTCCTGGACAGCTGCTGGCACCATTGTGGATCCTGGAATTCCATCCGCATCGATGGCGACTTGGTGTCCACGGCTCTCCAGATACTCGGCAGCAGAATATTCGAAGAAACTCTCCTAAGTGCGATAAAGCTCTGCTGAAGCCCGACCAGCGATTTGCCAGCAACTTCCGAGGAAATGGTACCATGGCCTCGGGAGGGCTGGGAGCAAGCGATTGTGGAACCAGAACAGAACCTTCCCATGCGAGGAGTGTTCCGGGGGCTGCAATAGCACAACGCACTATCAGAATACACTGGCTCAGGGTCGATTGGCGCAGAATCATCAACACACACAGAGTTTGCGGTTTTGGTTTGGTGGGTGGGTCCCGAAAGATGTCCCGTCCTGGAAACGGTCACAGACCGGAGGGTTTCCAAGCCCCACTGGTCAGCGCGCTAGCGAGGGTTCAGCCCTCTGCTTGTCGGCAGCCGAACCCTGCAATATTGGCTGACTCCATCATCTACTGTAGAATCCCTAGGAGGATTTTTTGGTATACGTTGGATTTCCGTTGTGGTCTTAATTACTGAGTATCCTATATACTTTTAAACATCCTAGTCAGCGAGCTATTCATAGTTGGGAGTCAAACACTTCTGGGAGCTATCAAACTTCAATCTACAATCCAGCATGTACTGGTGGACCGGCCTGCGAGCCGCGTATCGCTGCGATTCGGGAAGAGAGGAGCAGTTTGCCAAGCATACCGCAGTGACCACTGTGTTTTCTGGGTTTGCGATGAGGCTGCTAGCCAGATGAAGCTACACCCTTTGTCGTGTGAGGCCAGCAGGGGCGTCTCTTCGCTAAGCATTTTTGTGATTCTGAGCATGATTCGATTTCACTGTTGATGTTCCCGTTGTGAGACTTCCCGATGTGTGTGAGAAATCCTGATGCTTGCCATTACTTTCTAGAATGCTCCATTACCAGGGTGCTTTTGCTGACTTGGGCAGATGCAAGTGCCCCTGAAGGATGACAAAGCTCCATGGCCTCGTCGACTCCGTCCAGTTCTTCCTACCAACGAGTAGGGTGCACATTTAACCTCTATGGTGCGGCGTCGATAGGACAACGCACGGAGGAGGGTGCAAAGCAGAAGGCAGCAGTAAAAGGGACAGCCTCATTTGTTCAAAGCTGCATGGAGACGCCAGAACCGATCCCTGCCACTCTCCCGCTCTGGCTCTCTCTCTCTCTCTCTCTCTGTCTCTCTCTATCTCTCTATCTCTCTATCTCTCTCTCTCTCTCTGTGAAAACTGTATCTCTCTCTCTCTATATATATATATATGTGTGTGTGTGTCTAGCTGTGTTCTATATATACACGTGATCATATGTGTATGTATATGCCTATACGCGTGTGTGTACATCTATCTATACTTATATTTATATGTTTATATACAACTATACATACAGTATATATATATATATACA
>CAJNDV010009147.1:57079-84247 GCA_905221635.1 Symbiodinium sp. CCMP2456
CAATGCCGTGGACCACGCGGAAGACGGCCCGGGGCCGTGAAACTCAGGGGCGATCCCTGAGTTTGCAACCTGCAGTGCGGAGACCTCGCTCCAAGGGGTCCGATCGACGAGCCCAGGCTGGGGACTGCCCCTCTGCCGCGTTTCACGCCAACCCCGAACCGAGGACGTTGGGCCCAGCGGCATAGCGGTCAAGCCTAACTTCCCAAACACCTCGCAAGCAAGAGAACACCAGAGAGCGAGGGACAGAGTGCATCACACATGGGGCTGCCATTTGACTGTATCATCGCCATGCTTAGGTCTCGAGCTGTTTGCATCTTGCAGCGATGCCGAGCATCCACCCAGAACGACTTCGAACCAAGTAGAATGACCCTCTCTCAAACACCCTGAAACATGACTTCAACAGTCCCAAACTTCACTCTGAGAACAGATGGAAGGGGAGGCCCAGCGTGCGGGCCTGGTCAACACCAGACTCACGCCCAGGGAAGAGGAAGAACAACAGCAAGACGAGACAGCAGAGAGGCTCTTGGAAGGGAAAGAATGAGAGAGTGAGCGTTCCCGACGGGGATGCTCTGCAGTATTTTGCGACGCGATCGGGGAAACGCCCACCCTTGGTTTCAAGACTTTGTGCATTCGCTGACGACGTCCTTTTCAATCGTGAAATCCCACAGAGTCCCAGCCGGTTTGAGCAAACAAGCCAGCAAGCATGAGGGAGCGACACAGACGTAGGAATCTCTCTCGTGCCCACCATATGATACAGATGAGCTGATCACGCGCATAAATCAGGCCGCATGTTCGGGATCCATCTTGAGCCGAACATTGATGTGCAGCGTATCTCCTTGTATAGTCGTTTTTGAGGTTCATGGCCGTCACTGGAGCTTATGACATGCTGGAGAAGGCCTGCCTCCGAACTTCTGGGCTGTAGGGAGAAAGGCGATGTCATAAGCATGTCTGAAACTTGATCACATCAGGCCTAGGGCCCTAGGGTGCAAATTACGATTTGCTCAATCATGCCGTTTACTTGTGGCTGGGATATTCAGGATAAAGCTGAGTGTTCGAATGTTACGGATCCAGGCCTAGGGCTCAGGCTGCGGAGGCCTCGCCTTCGAATCGGAATGCTTTTGATGCACCTGGCAGGGGGGTGATCGTATCCTTCCGGCAGGGTGGCTCAGAGTATGCAGGGGGGAGCTTCCGAAGAAGCAGTCAGATTTGGTTTGGTTTTTTGAAATTCCTGACAAGCTCAGGTGGTGCCTCAGCTCGTCATCCCTCTCAAAAGTGCGCTGAATACACGCACAGACCTCAACCCTGTGAGTTGTATGTCTCTCATGTTTGCTCTGTGCCTGTTGAATCTTTGTTTTTTTACGACGTGAGTGGCTCGTCTTTGCTGGCTTTAAGGTTACATGTTCAAGCACGTGTGCCGAGGTGACCCCCAAATCATGTGCACAACCATGAAGCTTATGCAGAAGCTGGTTCTGAGTGGCGATGCTTGGCTGAGCCGGTCTGCCTTGCAGTCTGAGAACATGTCTCACAGCAGTTTGCTTTTGTCCTGGCATGTGCAAGCCCCAGATCATAAGGACATGATTGGCGAGGCACACCAGCCGGCCGTATGTACTTGCAGAGATCTTCGAAGTGTTCGGTAGCGATCGGGAGGCATTGGTGCCCTACTACCGGCAGCTGCTGCATCCCAGCTCATTCAGTGCTAGTCGAGCGGGAAGATGGACCTTGCTAGCTTTCCAAGGCCTGTGTTCTGTCTCTTCAAAGGCAAGAACATTCCGACGAAGGAGCAGGGAACAGACTGGTCGTCTACAGGTCGACATGGCTGATAGCTGGCTCCTCTAGCCAACATGGGCCATTCACGGTAAATGGCTGCCTGCTCGGCTTGCTGCGGTAGCGTGTCCGCCAGGACATGGGAGACTACATGGACTACAGCCAGCGCAAGAATCTGAACCTAGGAGATCTGATCTCAGAACCTTGGCTGAAGCTGCAGGTAGGTTTCGCAGAGACGAGGGACAGTATAGGGCCTATATAAGTCGAGCTTCGAGACCAGCACGCATAGTGGATACCGGACTAGAGCAGTTGGGACTCTTATCGCCTAAGTTCTGAAGCAGACGTGCAATGCAGGGCTTGGAATGCATTTTTCAAATCTGCAGATACGGCTTGTCGCATGACCAATGGGTGACGAGTGCGCCATGGCAGGCAGGCTAGACTCTTCCGGTATGCTGCAAGAATGCAAGAACACCAGAAGTCGCCCGGAGTCCTCCCACAACCGAGGAAACCCTTCAGATCTTGGAGGAGCATGGAGGCCGACTGGATAGCTGAAAAGACGCATCCGTGTGTAGTCGCTACGGGTTTGGACTTCAGGCTGGGGTAAACACAAGGAGTACTTGCTGCTTGCATCGTGCTGATTGATATTTCGATTCCAAGGTGAAGATGCCTTCATCAACATCAAGTACATGGTCCCCACCTACGAGAGTGCCGTTCTTTGTGGAGCGGCTTGGCTTGTCTCAAGCCCTTTTGAAGTTGTAAAAGCACAAGGCTACGGACCGCCTGCCACCATAACACAAGACGAGCAAACGGAAGCTTCCTTGGCTGTGCTCCGAGGCATAGCTTCTCGAGCCCTCCACTTGTACACTACTCAGGACTCAGGTGGCATGCTTGCCTGCCTTACTGCCTGCAAAGGTAGGTCCGTGATAAACGGCGATTGCGATTTTTCTCAGTTGGGCAAAGAATACAGACTGCCGCTTGAGTGTTTAAGATTGAGGCGTTAGCTGCTGTGGCTGTTGCTTGGGGTTTCGGGGCGCGTTCTGCTCACGGCCCATACCGAAAAAACCAGCTGTATGAGGACGATTGTCACGACAGGGATTCGGGTGAAGATCATGAGATGATGGTGCTGGTGTGGATTCCGGTGAACACTGATGGCCACGGTAAAGGTTAGGTGCTTGCACTGGTCATGGTGGTGACAGCATCGATAGCATTGTTCCACTGTCAGTCTTCCACTTCAAGGGTTCCCGAGAATGTTGTCACAGACATTCTGGCTCAAGGCTGTTGTGCAGTCAGGGATTTCCGGGTCGAACGGATGCGAGGCGAGCGATGGCAAGTATTGGGGGGAGCTGACACGGGGGGTGTTCTCGTGCGAAGTGGGCGCAGCCTCGCCTCGGAACAACTCGCAGAGCCGCCCTCAAAGTTCTTGCGGTAAGCTGCCCAGTTGTGCGGTTCGACCTTCTCCCTGCCTCCCGCAAAGTCGCTAAGGATCGCTTGTCCTGTGGCGCACTCATACTGGAGCTGGAGCTTGTTGGAGATCGGCTGTGCTACGAGAAGCTGACAGGTCCGTTTAAGCAAATGGTTACGATCAATGTTCAGGTCAATCTTACTAAGTGTGTAAGTTCATAATTAAGAGCACACTATCCGTACCGAAGCCTTACCACTATCAGAGCTGCTAGTTGGAGCGGTGTACCGAGGCCACGGCCCCAAGAAGGGCTGGATCAGCACGAAGCTGCCACTTGCGAAGTTCGAGAACCTTTTGGTGTTTTTGGCATGGTACGGTGTACTGTGTATGGTGAAAGAGCTACCGGCCCAAAGCACAGGAAAGACAAGAAGCTGGCAGTTCTTGCTAAAGATGTGAAGACATCACAGCTGGCAGAAGTCGAAGGCGAGGTGCGGATATGGGCGCTGTCAGACATACACACGGACAAGGCGGAAAACATGAAATGGATAGAGGGATTGTCGCCAGCCGAGCAGCTGGACACGATATGGCAAGTTACACTTTTAAAGGTGCTGGTTTTTGAAAGTGAGGTCCCATCCTTGTCTCTACGTGTGGCAACCCGGAACTTCGTGTAACAAGTTCGAAACCCAAGGTTTCGCAGTGATGTCTTGATTTTGGCGGGCGACGTTGCGAACACCTTCGAAGCATTGAAGCATTCTGTGCTTCTTCTGCGGGAGAGGTTTGGGCGCGTTTTCTTCTGTCCCGGCAGCTCGGCAGCATCAGATTTTGCCTTGCGACTGCGAGTTGCAGTGTTGTTGCCATTCGTGTCGCAGATGAGGCAATCATGACCTTTGGATGCAGGGCTGGAAGAATGGCGATTCCATGGACAAGCTAAACGCGATTATAGATGTCTGCAAATTGCACGATGTGGTGGCTTGGCTGAAGCAGCCCGCTCCAAGTGCTCTTTGCTCTCCCCAAGCATGCAGGGTCAGCAGATTTGAGCCTCCGGGTTGCTATCACTGTCGTCGTCATGGTAAATACATGAGGGAATAAAAGGTGCTTTAGGGATCATGTTCAGTCTTACACTAGGGTGATGGAGTGTAAATTGTCTTAAATTGCGGCCCTTACGAAGGGTGTTTAGACCGGAGACTGTTCGGTTGTTGCTGAAGAGGGGCGGGTATGGTGGCGCGTTTCAAAACTGCTTGGAAGCGACTAGCGATAAGAGTTGTTTGATCTACTAGTAAGGCCTTATAGAGCCTTAGTTGAGTCACCCCGCCTAATTCTCCGCAAGCCGCGATCTCCCCCCCTTTGAGACCGCACAGTGCGCAGCCAGGAAACCTCGCCGGGGATTGTGGATACAGGTGCTTGGATGGCAAATTGAGACCACAACACAACTGTCACCTACTAATGTGCACAAGTGCTTCTTGTCGTGAGCTTGTGTGCGTGTATGTCCAACGTGTGTGGAGGACGAAAACTAAAACGGGTCCTCGTGGTGCCTTTGCTATCTTGGCACCACCCTCAGTGGGATACCGAGCCCGAGCTGCTGGAGTGGTCCAACGTGCCAACAGCTGGAAAGACAGTTGCAGACGCTCGGAAAAACGGGAACTAGACGCTGGAGAGGATGGGAACACAAGCATGGCATGACTGGAGGACTACTGGGCTACGAAATGGCCACGGCCTTTGCAAATGGAGGACGGCTCCGTTGCTCGGGCAATGGACGAGTGGAACGACAAAGCCGCAGGTGGCCAGGGTTTGGGAGTGACAGGGGATTCTGGGGTCCCGAATCCGAACCCTTGGAGGTTATGCGGAAGCACTGGCCCGGAAAGAAGAGTTTGACGCCGTCATCTCATTTTCACATTTCGTGCCGCGATTGGAGCTGGAGCCTGAGTCGAAGTTCCGGCTGCGCGTATGTGGCAAACTGAGACGCGCTGCAAGTTTTTCATGCAGTGGCCATGTGCAGAAACAGCTGTTTCGGTCGAGCTGTTGCGAGGTCTCTCTAGAGTGGTGGTGTGTGTGTGTGTGTGCGTTTCCTCACCCATTTCTGTGTATGCATATACAGGCAGACAATAGCTGCCTTATCGTCTCAGTGTCTATCCGTGCGTGCATGTTAGTTGTGTGATTGGATCTTGTACTTCGTGTAGCGATATCGGCACTTTAGCTGGACATGTTCCCTGAAGTGACGCTCAGGCTTGTCCCAGAGAAGAGATACTTGATACCCGCCTGCCTCTCCAAAGCTGTGGGCTCTTCGTACCTTCAAGATCGTGTGGCAAGACTGAAGCCTCATGTTCATGTTTTCGGACATACCCACTTCGGCTATGACATGGAAATCGACGGGACCCGCTTCCTGCAAGCGGCTTTGGCCACTCCACAAGAACGGGCCTTCGGCGGCTCCATCGTTTCCCTGGGGACTTTCCCAGTCATCGAGGCCTCGAAGCCATGTAAGGTCTGGGATTCAGATCTCGGCTGGCCTTCGATCTATCGGAGCTCATGGTGTGAATATTATCGCAGGTATGGGCGTCAAGCTCATGTTACCTCTATTGTCCCGTCGGTGTGCTGCAACTTCTACAGCCCGACAGCCGCCAGCAAGTCAGGATGGATTGCCGGGCGCATGCCAATATGGCTATTCGGGCCCTTGCAGCATAGGCTCTACGAGGTCGGCCATGCACGCTAGCGGTAGGTCACATGCGTGGCTGAAGAGGCATTGCGAAACTGGCATACAGCTGTAATCTCACACTGAGCTTGGCAGCGCAGCTTGGTTTCAGCAAAGTCGCCGAGCATGGCCCTGCAGGCTCAAATGGTTCTCCAAGAAGTTCGCGACACCACGGGTAAGGATGCACGTGACGCACGCGGTTCCATCGCTTCGACGTCGCCACTGAGTGCTAGGGGCGAGCCGAGCTTCGTGTCTGCAGGCGACGCGATTCGTGCCCCGACTTGAGCTCCATGCAAGGAACTCCAAGGTCCCGACACTTCAACCAAAGCGAAAGCCATCCCTTAACCCCTCTGCTCGTTGAGCACCTCGGCGTCCTGGGCTTTTTATTCATTGCGAGTCTGGGTCAACTCAGGTCTGCACGCTGAAGGTGAGCACGTCTTTGTGAACATCCGCAGTGATGCGGGCACCCCAGGCTGGCCATTTGGATAAGGAGTCGAAGGTGTGAGATTCGAGGACTTTGGGTTGGGGCTTCGTGGCTTGTAGGGTTGGGTCCTGCAGACTTTTTTCCTGACGCGCAAGGCCTCGTGCATGTCCCGGATTCCGTTGTCTTGCCGCATCCGCGGGCAACAGAGAACCTCGCCTCGTTGCCGGATGACGAGCTGTCACCTGGTCGCAGCGTCCACAACCCCGGTCGGCCCCGACAGCCCCTTACCCATAAGCCCCAATCGTTGAGCCCGAACCACAGCTGTACTTGATTCTGTTTAACTATGCCCCTTGTGAAGCCACTCTGGCAGGATTTCTGGAATCAGTTCCCAACGCCAGTCGTAGGTTGCAGATGTGCGATAGGCGAGCTGTAGTACGGTACGAAAGCATCCCTGGAGGTTGCTTCTTTGCGAGAGCTTAAATGCCACTTGGAGTGAATGGAGACTAGTGCAGTACTATACTCCGTAGTCCGGTGTAGGAGTAAAATTGCATGACTTCTTCTTCATCCACAAGAGGTGGGGGAAATGTGCCTTTTCTAGTCGAGGAAGTTCCCAAAAAGACTGGCCCAGCATAGGCACGCTCCGGAAACATGATCGTTTACGGCTGCCGGCACGACTTGAAATCAGCCTGGGATTCGGCGATGCTGCTTGCCGGTTACTTTCGCATCTGGCCTACAGCAATGCAGCTCGCCTTCTAGGTGTGACATGGAGTTAAGATGGTGGTTGATCCTTTGGGGTCGCTTGATTGAGTTGGGGTCACTTATATTGGCTCAGCGTTGGTTGCGATTGTTGCACCTGAGACGTCACAACGGTAGCACAGTACTGTAATTCTTCCCAAACCTGTCGGCAGCTCACCAGAAATCTGGTGCCTGCAGAGCAGAAACTACATTGGCGTTTCGCAGAGGCTCACCTCATCCGAATCCTCACTTGCTCCGCCAAGCTGTCAGAGTCTAAGGACTATCCTTGATGGAGGGCTAGAAGCTTGGACAGAGAGGGGCGGGGTGCTCGAGCCTGTGTAGTGGCCTCGTGCTGCTTGCACAGTCTTCGAGAGGGCTTTGCCGTGGCGGAGAAGTTCAGCTCTGGCGCAGAACATATCCGTGGATACCAAAAGGAGAGATTGATGACAAGGATGCCAGCCGATCCCCGAGACGGCACATGGAGGCATAAAGCTGCGATCTCACACTGAGCTTGGCAGTGCACCGTGGTCGCGGAGCGTAGCCCAGCAGGCTCAAGTGGTTCTCCGCGAAGTGCGCGACAGCACTGGCAAGGATGCACGTGACGCGCACGGTGCCATCGCTTCGACGACGCCACTCAGTGCTAGGGCTGGTAGGGGCGAGCCGAGCTTCGCGCCTGCAGGCATCGTGACCCTCCGCAGCAGTGATGCAGGCAGCCCAGGCTGGCCATTCGGATAAGGAGTCCAAGGTGTGGGATTCGAGGACTTTGGGTTGGGACTTCGTGGCTTGTAGGGATGGGTGCATCAGTAATGCGCAGGGCCTCGTGCATGTCCCGGATTTCGTTGTCTTGACGCATCCGTGGGCAGCAGAGAACCTCGCCTCGTTGCCGGATGACGAGCCCCCGACAGTAAAGCTCTGCCACTTGCGAAGCTACTCTTCCAGCATTTCTGGGAGTAGTTCTCAATCATCGGGGCACATAAAGAAGTCTTAGGTTGTGGACGTGCGATGGGCGAACGGTAGTATGGACAAAAGCATCCCTTGAGGTTGCTGCTAGCAGCTCGAATGTCAATTGACGGCGGATGAGAAAAATGCTCGTTGTGCACAGCGCATCCCTGGCATGATCATTCGTCATTTGTGACGAACAAGTGGATGAAGTCATGTGAATGACCGGACTGCAGTTCAATCAGTCGAAACACAGACTCACCGGTTCTCTGCGTCAGGAGATGTGAAGCAACACAACCGCGCATCCTCGTGAGACCCAAGAGATGGTAGGGAATCTCCGGCCTGCAGATACCCTTGCACGATTTGGCGATGCCGCTGGGAGCTGATGTCTTGACACTTGGATGCGTGATCTTCTGCTACGTAACCTCGCAAGGCTGCTATTGGTGTTGGTGCTCCGGTTCGGCAGTAATGTACAATTCCAACCAAGTCTAATGAACAGATTTTGTGGCAAAGACTTCGATCCAGACATGTGACTACATGTTGGTATCTCGTAGGTTCTGACACAAGGATCTGAAGGTCGTTGCCTATTGTGGGCAATGTGCGACGCTAAAGGCTTTTCAAATTCCAAGAAACGCCCGGTCAGACATGAAAGGCAGAGAGGCAGAGACGAGCATGCACACTGCTCCTACAAAAAGTAGGTAGGATGGCACTGTGCATTCCCCTGACCGGCAACTGCACCGGATCAGAATGGAGCGCAGGCGTACCAAACCCGGAAAACCTGGGGTGTTGTCTCACAGGCTGTGTGGCTGCGAATTCGTCAAAGCAAGGCTTCGGTTTTCAAAGGAAAGATCATCCGATAGATTTTGTAGTGTTTTGATTGAATCATCAGAATCTTGCTACAAAGCGAATATTATATGAACCACCGAGATTATATACTCCTATAAAACGCCGCGGTCACTTGCGTCCTTGGGGCTTGCGCGCGGCCTAGCTTTTCCGGCTCCGCCTTCTGCGGCCTCTTGCAGGCCCAACTTGGGGCTCTAAATGTTCCAATTATTTGCGGCCCCACGGAAATGGCTGGGGCTCTAAATGTTCGGAAAATTTCCGTCACGGGGGGTCGACCACAATATTCGGAATATTTTGGTCGGGTCTTGCGGGCCTGCTTCATTTGGGACGTGGCTCTAGTTTTTGGAGTACGTAGACCGAGCAAGGCGATCCAGTCCGGTTCGGGTCTGGGTTGGTGTCCGGCTCGTGTCCGGCTCGGGTCCGGGTTCGTGTCTGGGCGTGTGTCTGGGTTAGTGTCCGATTCGTGGTTCGTGTCTGCTTCGGGTCCGGTTCGTTCTGTGTGTCCAGGTTCGTGTCCGAGTTCGTGTCTGGCCCATGTTCGGGTTCGTTTCTGGGTTCGGGTCCGGCTCGTGTCAAACTCGGCTTGGTTTCATTTTCCCGAAGTAATTATATGGATCCGGATATATGGCCTCTTATTTTAAAAAGTGTATTTCGCACAATGTGTTTTGTGCGTGTCTGGTTCGGGTCTGAGATTTTTGGTCGGCGTTGTAGCGGTTGATAGCCGCTGCACCCTGCTATCCTCATGTTTCAACACCCGCGCGTCTAGGTGTCTGGTTCATGTCCGGTTCGTGTCTGGTTCGGGTCCGGTGTGTGCACGGTTCGTTCGTGTCTGTTTCGTGTCTGGTTCGTGTTAGGGTTCGTGTCCGGTTCGTGTCTGGTCTGGGTCTGGATCGTGTCTGGTTCGTATTGGGTTCGTGTCGGGTTCGTGGCCGGCTCGTGCTATCTCGTGTCTGGCTCGTGTCCGGGTTCGGGCCTGGGTCCGTGTCTAGTCTCGGTTAGAATCTGATTCGTATTGGATCTTATTTTCTGAAAATTTTATTTGGATTTAGATATATGATGATTTTTTTCCATATTTATTATATAAAATAAATTTGATTCGGATCTGATTTATATTGGATTATAGATTCACATTTAAAAAGAAAAAATTATATAGAAAGATTTCTATAAAATATGAGAATATGAAGATGCTTCTATATTTAATTTTTCGATATATATAGTATATATTAGGATTATGTTCTAATATATCTTGAAAATTTCGTGATATTTTAGAATCTTATTTCAAATCGATAGGAAATTGTAGGATATTCTATTAGGATATATCTAAAAAGAAAGATTATATAAAATAAGGTCTGTAGAATTATCGCTTAGGATTCTTTTAAAAAATATGGCTTATGGATTTTATTGGATATCTTTTAATATTTGCTCCCTCAGGGGTTCTAGGTTTTGGGTATAGAAATTAGGTTGTTGAGTGGATTGAGATTTAAAGTTTTTGGGTCACGGGTTTCTGGGTTTCTAGGCTTTGTGGCTCGCTCTCGTGGTTTCGGGGGTTAGTTAAGGTTTCGGGGTTGTGGGCTTCTGAGTTTAGGGATTTATGTTGCTGGGTTGTAGGCTTGCGGGTTTCAGGATTTGGGGCTCATTATCGCGGTTTCGAGATTTAAGGCTTCTGTATTCATGGTAGGGTTTGTGGGTATTCAGATATAAGGGTTTCTGGGCGGGAATGCGGGCTTCTGGGTTCAGGGGCTTAGGATTTCTGGGTTGCAGGCTTTCAGGCTTTTGTGGGCTTATTATGGATTGAAAGCTTCGGTATTGTGGATTTCTAGATTCAGGAGTTTAGGGTTATTGGACTACGGACTTGAAGTTTCTGGATTTTGCGACTCATTTTTGCGGATTCGCGGGTTAGAGTAAAAGAATCTAATAAAATAATACTCAAAAAAAAGAATGAAAAAATAGAGACACCACCAAATCAGATCAAAGAAATCTATAAGCAATCCTCGCCACCCATTTTATACCGAATCCATCCCAATTCTTGCGTAGTTTTTTCTTGTTTTATCAAGAAATTCCGCCGGCATATCGTAATATACGCTTTTTCTTGCAAAATATATATCGTACCGATAAATATAGTACTATCAATTATTTCAAAAATTTACCGACGAACCTCCATAATTTATTTAGGGTTTCTAAATCACGGATTTCTAGATTTGGTGGCTCACTCTCATAATTTCGGAGGTTAGTTAGTATTTCAAGGTTTTATGTTGTTGGGATGCAGGCTTGCGGATTTCGGGGTTTTGTGGCTCATTATCGCGGTTTCGGGATTTAGGGCTTCTGGGTTCACGATTTAGGGTTTGGGGGTTCAGATTGTCGTGATTTCGGAGATTGGGGTTTCGGGGTTGCGGGCTTCTGGATTCAGGGGTTTAGGATTTCTGGATTACAGGCTTATAGGTTTCTGAATTTTGCGGCTCGTTTTCTGTTAGTGTAGCCTGCGGAGTCTAATAGAGTTTTTATGAGGCAGTCAGTAGTTTTATAAATGCGTATGTAATTTGTGAGACGTCTCAAGTAGATCCTAGTTGTGTATGGAGCAGGGTTTGGGTGAGTAGTTTTTCGCTTATGGTGGGAATACATATCGTGTACCCAGCATGAGTCAGGCCCAAGAATGCGTATAGATTTAATATATCCCATATATATCTGACCCATCACGAAGGACCGACGAGATTCATAAACTCTCGCATTTCGCTAGCTAGGGTTTTGGGGTTGCGGACATCTGGTTTCAGAGGTTTAAATTGCTAGATTACAGGCTTTGGAGCTTTTGTGGCTCATTGTAGATTAAAGGCTTCGATATTGTGGTTTTCTAGATTCCGAGGTTTAGAGTTTTTGAGTTCCGAATTTCTAGGATTTGCGACTCATTCTTGAGATTTCGGGCGTTAGGATTCAAGATTTTTCTTAAATAAAAAAACAAGAAATGATTGTAGAATGTTTATCATTGTTTAAGATTTCGATATTACGGATTTCTAAATTCAAGATAGTTATGAAATTATATTTATAGATACTACTAGAAACATAAGATTAAGAGAAGAATAATAAATAATTCAAAATTAATAAATTTTCTCCTTTATTATTATTTTTCATCTTTTAGAGTAATAATACTATCGACGAAAATAAAAATTATAAAATTAAAATAAAATCTCTATTTTTTTAAGATAAGACTTATAATTTAAATATTCTAAGCGTAACTTATTATATAATAAAATAAAGAAATATTTAACCATCCTATATCGAGAATAATATTAATTAAAAATAAAGAATAATTATATTTCATATTTAAAAAATGAAAATAAATATATAAAAATAAACATCTTCCCATTATTAATACTATATAATAAAAGCAAATATCTATACCCCAATTATATATCTAAATAAGTAATCCATATAGATCAAATTACCGGTATTTAATAGTATTTAATATAGACACCAATGTGTGCCTCGCATCTTTCTAATATTTTTTATTATATTTCCAGCACTCATCATAAAAGAAATGCGAGAAAATCAATTATTAATTGAAAAAGCCCTAGTTCGATAAAATCTGAACTGTCGGGAGGTTAGTCGAATTATCGTGACGACGATTAAAATAACAGAGACCGCCCCCCAATAATTATCTCTTATTTTACTTGCAACTCCTGAAAATATGTAGAAGCCTCCACGAGGCTGACTTCGACTTTTCAAGAGAGAGATTCAATATGGGGAATGGCGTTCCCCAAAAAAGATGCTGGATGTATCAGGTTTTGGGATATACTCTGGGGACTACAGTTCCCCCATCGGGACGCCGACCCATAACAACGAGGCCGACTTCGACACATCAGGAGATACACTCTAAGGAATGCAGTTCCCCAATGTGGACCCCGATTGATGCGTAAAAACCGAGCGATACGAGATAAAGCGACTACAAGTACTAACTGTTGAAGAAAATAGGCATGGTCGATATCTACCTCGGCAAAGAGTCTTCTGGGCGCCCTAACCGGGAGCTTGTGGATGTGTGGACGTGTACAAAGTTCTGACAAGGAAGCTGATGACTCTCAGGGACAGTTCAAACGGCTAGTACCTGGAGAGTATAGATGTGTTGGTAGCCTCACTTCTTGCACTGTGCTCCTTCCATTTCCGGCCGTTGGGAAAAACGTCGTCGGCATGACCTCAGCAGGCTGTGAGAGTACAACAGGGAGAGCGTGACTTCAAGTGCCTTCCTCACTTCTCATGCGCGATGGCCGATGTAGGTGAGGTTCGTAGTTTCCGGCTTTGTGCATCTTGTGCTTTTTGAATCGGATATCCCCGGGGCGCATATAGGTGGAACTAATGTGGGAGGGAACATGAGTACATGCCTTCGTCCCGGATCAAATCAAGCAGGCAAAACGTAGCGGCTTTGAATGAAGCATATTATCAAGGAGCTCACACGGACAAGGTTGACAATCCTGATTGTGACGAAGTCCCGCGATATCTGTTCCTGCCGACACCATTAATGAAGAAGACTGCGAACCCGCTCCCGCCCGTCGCTTTGGCACCGTCAACACGCAATGAAAACAAGAGTGTCAAACACTGGGTTGTAGTTTGGGGTCCTGATAAGAATTTATGAATAGGTACCTCTATAGGAAATATAAGGGAAACATTTTGAACTTTCCCAAAGTGCCACCTAGAACACCATGGCTATTGCTGCTGTTGCAATGAGTCTGCGAGGGTCCAAAAAGTCAACAATGACGACGATGGCAGCGGCATGCGCACTGTTCAATTGCACCAACGAGTGGCTCAGAACGCGCCCAGCCACAGCTTCACATCAGTTGGAACTCGCGGTGCTTAGGGCAACGAATTGTTCCAGAGCAGCTCTACAAGCTGTCAAGAGACAGCCGGTATGAAATGAGTAGAGGCTACAAAGACTCCAGATAGGGATGTACGTACATGTCGCACTGCAGGAGGGAAAGGAGACAGGTGCCGCAACCCTCCCAATCTCCGGCGACCAAGAGCCTCCGGGATCCAACCAGAAGGATGAATCGCATGGAGTCGTCGTCTAAGTGCTGATGGAAAAAGAAGCGAATCAGCGAGGCGATCGCGGCAACACAGATTTTCCTGATTCCTACGTGTTTGCATTGTATGCTGCCTGTTTTGCTACTTCTGTCCTTCCGGCATTCCTTCCTTGCTTCCTCCCTTGCTTGATTTCCTTCTCTTTTTGTGTTGATTGCTTGCCTCCTTGCTGATGTTGGATGGAGTGGTCGACGGGAGCGTTGGGATGTAGAGGAGTGCTGGGACACTTTGAGCGTTCTCAGATTGAAGGTGGCTTACACATGGAACTTTGACGCCTGTTCGTTGAAGGAGGTCAGGAGGTCTCACCCATGGCATGATCCTGTAGTACCACACCCCAGCCGAACAGGGTAAAAAGCCGAATCACGCTTCAAAATCAGGAGATCCTCTGCCGGTACAGCAAAGATCCCTCTGAGACATTCACTAGCAGCGTGGACGGGCCAGGTGCGGCATTGCAGTCCAAAAGCTCTGTCTGCAACTGCTGGAATCGCGCGACTCACCAAAATACCATTGCAGGCCGTGCCATCCGTGCTCTGTGAGCTGTGGAAAATCTCTTCTACGAGATGCTTCTCTGTGAGTGCCCTGTGACTCTTGCAGAGATGAGCCGCAAAGTGCCGGGCTTGAACTTGCATGTAGCAACTACGCCCCAAAACATGCAAGCTCCGAAAAGTGCTTCGAAGCAGCCTGCCAGTACCTGCTGAATCTGATTGTGCTGCAAAGGCCTGCAAGGTGCGGTTGATGTTGCCCACGGCATTCATATCCACTGGTTCAGAACCGGCTGGGAAGTCTCGGAAGCCGTCCTCAAACACCAGCACATGTATTTCAGCCCCTGCCAGGCTCTGTGCGAATAACCCTGCGCAATCTCCCAGGAGCATGCCGCTGTCAATGCTCCACAAAGTCCCGAAAACAGCTGCTGACGCATGTGTAATTTGTTCAGCAGTGAGTGGCAGTGAGATGCACTGGCAGCCGGCCCGCAAACATCCGCAAACCAAGACCTCAAATCCTCACAGAAGCTTTCAAAAAAATCTCCAGCTGTGATCCAGATCTCCCTGGCAATGTGGCCTGGGCTGCAAAACATTGCAAAGCAGTGGCAGGAGCAGCAGCTGCTGCACAAACTTCCACTATTACAGTTTAGATCTTCAAAGATCTAGCTTCCTGCCTCGCTCTGCCTGGGCTTGAGCATTGTGCTGCCCAGCGTTCCCCGTGTACTCATGCCAGGGATGCGCCGCCCAAGTCCAGCCCATGGGATGTGTCGCCCACCAGCAGTGTGGCCAGGGCATGGCATGCCCTGCGGTTTCTTGGCTTTCGGACTGTTTGTGAACCTTCCTCCACAGACGGCCTCAGACAGGCAGAGAAATGACTGCCGAATACGAGAGAAAGTCAACCTTGTGCGCTGGACCTGGCCCTGAGACTCGGACAGAGGCCTCCTTCACGGTTGATGCAGATGCTGAGATCTGGATTTTGCTTCAATCGCTCGGCCATGCCGAGTCGGCTGCGCAGAATGGCAGCCAGCTTTGCATCTGTAATCTTGGAGCTACAACTTATAGACAAAGATACCAGATCTGCTATGAGCTGCGCCCATGCCTAAGTCGCAGCGGAATTCATGGAGCCCAGACGCAAAAACACATAGTAGAAATTATAGTGGGCTAGCACATTTTTAAATGCCAATTTTGTCTGCATGGAAAACCCACAACCACTCAATATCGCACCTGAGAGTACCTGAAGAAATATGCACTGCCAGCCTAACCCAGCAGCAGCATCGCAGCTAGACAAGGAGTGGCAGTGCTCCCACAGCTTGCGAAGTCCGCCGCAGGATGCCATGCGCTTTCTCAACGCTGGACATCTTGCGTAAAGCTCAGACAGCTGAAGGTCCTTTCAAGAGCTGAGATATCTATTGAGGGAACACCCATCAAACATGTCAGTCAAGTCAAACACGAACTTTCCAAAAACTATATTATATGACTCTGTTGTTACTTCTTCTTCTCCTTGGCCAGTGAATCAAATCTTTGCTCCGACTCCAGGTTGGCTTTTAAATCCGGATGAAGCCCACAGATCTGGATCAACAGCTCCTGCCACAATCGCTCGAGGTCCTGAACAATCACGCTGGCATGTTTAATATGACTGCAACGTGATGCTAAAGTTGCTCCGCCTTAGTCCCCTCAAACCTCAGCTTGGCCTACATTGATTGAACACGACCCAAAAACAGCGGTCCTCGCTCGTCATCGCCAAAAGATGACCGCTAGCTCAAGGCAAATACTGTTTAGAAGTCCATGTATACCTGCCTCGAAGATCGCTGACAAATCTGCGGCGGGATGAGCGACAGTGACATGTGTATTGTATCGCATCCTGTCCAAACGTGGGCTGGGCAGGCACACAACAGCCGATTCGCAGTTCCATGAAGCAAGCCACGACACCCTCAACCTTACCTTGCCTAGGCTTCCACGTCGATTCAAGGCAGCTTGCGTGCGGCACAGCATTGAAGTGCCCACTTGCAGACTCCGGAATCATACTCAAGACGCTCGCTAGAAGGTGGGCGCCTTAAGTCACCCCACCCCCGCAAAAGACAGCCCACCCCAGTGTGACGCGTCAATCTGCGAAAGGCACCCCAGGCAGAGTGAAGCCCCAGTGTGACGCGTCTGCGACATCATGTTTGAAACATGTGCCAAGACAGGGAAATGCACGCATCGCGCAGGGAATCGCTGCAAAAGTGTCTTTGTCGAGGCATCAAACATGTCTGAATGACCAAGTAGACGCCCTTCACAGCAACCCAAATTGTTCACCGCAAAACCCTCCATACAGCGGCAGAGCTAAGTCACATCACGTGTTGTTGGAACACAGCTGTCTAAGGGGACGCGCGCGAGCGATGCGAGGCGCGTTTCCAGTACTAAAGTTGTACTACAAGCAAGCACAAACCAGTCAAAAGCCCGAAGCCATGCATTTCCAGTCATTTCCAATACTAAAGTTGTACTTCAAGCAAGCACAATCCAGCCAGCCGAACGAACCTATTCCGCAACTAGACGCCTCGATTGTAACTTAGACGATAAGATCCAATACATGTGAACACATTGTATTTACCAAGGTGACGCCCCTCGCGGGACGCCTTTTGCATATGCGGGACGCCTTAAGTCATGCACCTTGTAGCTGCTTTTGGAACTACAGGCGCTAGTTTCGCACGCCAGGCCCACTGCTATGACACATCGGCCCGGTCAACATAAGGCGTTCGGGGGCTTTCCACAATTCACACAAACTTTGGAATCCTGATGTATTCTGCCCACTGCGCTCATCGGAGCCCAAATCACAAAAGCACATACGACAGGCGCGTTAAAAGGACGCCGCCCTTGAATCTAAAGCCGAACTCATGGCAGAACTCAACACAGAATTGCGATTGGAGGGGCCCTTGTGAACAGCTTGAGGGTGGAAAGCATCTGCACCATGGGCAATGCAACACAGTGGAATCGGCAAACCTCACCCAAACCAGCTCTTCGCTGCACACATGTAGCTGAAACAGGTACGACTGGCACAGCTTATCACTGACACATCGCGAGCCTGCAACTGGTCACGGCTCTTTTCGCTGCAAGAAGTCTTGCACAATGGATAACACCACCGGGTGCATGATCTCATGTGCACTCGACTGGCCAAAAAAAACAAGGCATGGTGTGGCCACTTTGGACCGAGCTGCCTCTGGCCAACTGAAGCCGAGCTGCACGAAACGAGGGAGTACATCCACGGGATAGCTAGCTACTCAACTTTCCTAAACTATACAATATGCACAGCCATACACGCCTCAGTCAGATCCATCCTGAGATTGCTGCATACGAGACTCCAGCACATAAACAGCAAGCAGCTGCTACGCATCTCAAAGAGGGCCTGAGACAGAGCATATTCCGGCCAGCGTTCGGGGGTCCTCCGCATCTTCGCTACAATACATCACGTGAGGCTGCGTGTATGACCCTGCGGCCGAAACATTAGTGCTGCGCATGCCCCTGTCTGTCGCCGTCCGTGTCCTGATTTCCGAGCCTGTGCTTGCTGTCGTTGTCGATGGCTCCTCTCATGAGGTGTGTCAGCTTTGGGGCACAACAAAAAAGGTGCATAAACAGACCAGTGCCACATCGCAGTGGGTCAATTTCCAGGTGCGCGCTTCATTGAAAGCCCACGCGAACTGCACCGTGGCTATGATTTTGCCTCAGTTGACATCAGTTGGCAGTGGCGGCAGTGCTTGGCACAAGTTGGTGTTCTCTGAACATTCCACGAAACCAAAGCCGCGACAACAGGGGACTAAGCCGCGAGCAAATGCCACCAGATTTCTTCACCAACTGGCGTAGCTTCGGGCTTTGTTCGTAGCGCTTTGACAACTGTAGGTCTGGGACCAACGGGTCAGGATTGGAATGTCCCTTTGCTAGATGTGCTTGGATGGCGGCGAGCAGATTGTCCCATTCCTGCTTCTCATCCTTGTGATCCCTGTGGGCCACGGCCGACTGGGCCGAAGGGTAAGACACCACTCGCACGGAAGGACTCCTGTAGAACTCCAGACCCGAAGAGAGATGAAAACCAGGCAAATGCGGCACTGGGGCGGTCATCTCTTGCTGAAACATACAGCGAAACGACTAACGGCAAAGATCTTCAAAGTCTGGACTCCCCTGAGCAGAAGAAATTGCGGCACGCCCAGCTTGGTCAGTCGCTTTCGAGGCAGCTCCAACATGTGAGATGCGTCTTCTGTTGTTTCAAGATTTCCGCATGGTGTGTTGGCATGCAGACAGACCGACGGACAGACAAACAGACAGAGAGACGGACACACAGACACACGGAGTCGGTCTATCGGACAGGGGTAGTGGGACAGAGCTGTCAGAGTGGTCTGGGAGTCTGACAATTTCCGATATTATCGGAAGTTTATCTCAAACACGGTCGTCGATATCAATTTTGTTTAAAATCTGGACAAATCATAGCCGCGCAGCCCTGAATAAGAACAATGCTGCCGATTCCACCATCAACATCTACCCACTCCCGCCTTCCTCCAGGCATTTCCTTTTTCGCCGCAGCGGCTCGCACGGCTGAGACATGCTGGGACTAAATGGGTGGCCATCAGACCAATACCCCTCATGTCATCTGCTCATCAGCATTGCCACGGAAGGTTATGCAGACTCTTCGATGGAACCGCTTCTCTGTCGCCCCTTCTTTTCTCACAAACTTGATTACCTACCTGCGTGTCATCACCCACGAGCCTCGATCCCAAGATGCAAAGTCGAACGAGTGGATTGTGGGCCCCAGCTCGTGCTCAAATGCAACCCCGGCATCGTTGCAAATATAAATGATTGACTCAAACTTTCCGAAAACGTGAAAACGTCTCGTATTCCAGCCTGGGCTTGTCACGCGAAAAGCCGCCGAATTTCAAGTTCCGCAATGGTCGCGCATTGCATCGCTTCGCCACCGAAGCTTCGTCGAGCCCGTGGAAATTGCAACGGCAGGGCATCCCTCTAAACCCACGCTCACACTTTAGGCCGTAAACCTAAGTAAGCCCCCAACCCCAAGTAAAGCCAACACCCCGAAATCCTAACATGACTCACGACTAGCATACACCGCCCTTTCATCAGGGCATTAACTTCGTCCGAAGTATGGGGTGTCAGGTAGGGGAATCCCAGCACATAGATACGACATGGTGTAACATGACAAAGTGCAGCATGCATGCATGCATGCGCTGAGAGCTTCGACTGCCGCTGCGAACTGCCACACGGAACGCAAGAACAGCTCTGCGCTTAATCGAAGTCTTGATTCGCAACGCATCTATGCTGAGGTCTTCTGGACCCCTTCATGCTCTGTTTGCAGGCTAGACTTAGAGACATGGCACTCAAGAACTGCAAAGGAAGCGGCCTCGGACGGGGCGCGGAAAGCCTCCACCTGCCGACAGCAGGCAGCTCTGCGCCATCGCAGGCAGCGAGAGATCGAAACATATCCACGTATTGCTTACAGACTGGTGCTCTTGGATAGGCATGGTCGATATCTACCTCGGCACAGAGTCTTCTGGGCGCCCTAACAGGGAGCGCCTGGACGTGTGGACTTGTGGTGTGGACGTGTGGACGTCTGGACTCGCTCTAGGATCAAAGTCACACAAATCACAAGTGACGCACACCTCTGCGCCCTTACCCTCCAGCTCTTTCAGTTCTGACAATCCAGCAAGTGGCTGGCTCATTGACTCATGGGTGCTGGGCGACGCCACGACATGAGCTTCAAGCGATGTCACACGCTCTGGCCAGGGGCCAATGGCCAGGGGCTTCAAGACGCTCTTTCTTCCAGCAGGAGGCTGGCACGACGTCTCAGAGCACTCGCGGGGCCTTTGGGACAAGCAGGCGCCTTTCGCTTCACTTACACACCTACTTAAAGAGCACGATTGTATCGAGTAGCAGGTTCCAAGGGCCTGCGGAGTTGAAATCTTAATTTCAAGAAGGTCAAGCCGCACTCCAGCAAGTGGCTGGCAAGGCGGCCGCACGGCCGACTGGGCATCCATCTGATGTTGAAGCTTGAGCCCGTTAAGGCCTGGTTCATGTCTAGGACCTAGGACTCTGGGAAGCCCAGCAAGCGCATGCCTGAAACAACTCATACGCTCCAGGAACTGCAAAGTCCGTAGAATCCGCTGCGCACCGTTCAGACCAGAACTGAAGAAAAAGATCGGCCAGTCGGTGCTCCAGCTGAACACAGCAAAAGCGTGGCTTCAGGACTCGTTGACGGGTTTGCCTGTGATGGAAAGCAGCATCCGTTGAACACATCTGCCCTGAGGTTACAAGGTTACCAAACAACAGCTAGCTAGCTCAACAGAAACAATTGCAATACCCGTCTGGTCCTGATGCTAGGGGATCCGCCGGCAAACCTCAACTGGCATTCATTCCCCCACTCTGGTACTTCCTCCGCTGTTCCCACACCAGTTGCAGTGACGTCAGGTTCATATCAAGGGTGGATCACGCACGAAAACAGAACGAGCTACGGGCCAGCTCCACATTCTGGAGACAAGCCAATGGAACAGGAGCACTTCCTCGAGTCTCAGACTGCCGCGCCAGAAAAGAGTGTACTATAGAGCATGCTATATACTTAAATTGACTAAACGCTAGGACCGTGATGGGTTTAAGCTGCACAAAGGAGCCGTATATGAGCCCCAAACCACCTGGAAAACATGAACCCAACCTTGGACTTGTGAACTTACTGGACATGCCTGGGACTACTCGGGCACGAAATCATGTCCGTCTTTATCATAACCGCGTAAATTTCGGAATCGAAACGTTCGGAATTGACCCGTTAGCGTGCATCGAAGCTCATGCTGTGTAGCAAATCAATGGGTGCCTCGTTAGAGGGAGCACCTCCCAGAAGGGCGAGAATGCATACTAAAATCTGTGTTTGTAGCACACTATAGTATACTGCAGCATAGTGACATAGTGTATGGCATACTGTAATGGAAGCGCTCCTTGGCCAGGGATGAGTCCCGGATGCTTCCCTCCGGCAGTCCTATGCCTGCTCCCGGCAATCCACAAACATGCTGGAAGCCCCACAACAACATCACTACGAGTATGCTACATCGCTACATCCCATAGTCACCGGGTCCCAAGCAGGTCAAAGACATGTCCGCAAGGGACGGCTTCTCTACAGTGAGGCTGCGCTCGCAAAATAAACAAGCACGGCGAGCAACCGGCAGGATGAGAAAGAGTCAAAAGGGCCCGCAGCCCACAACGCCTCCTCTAACACGTACCGGACTTAGCTTTACAAGTTGTAGGCTGGCTTACACGCGGCTGCTAAGAGACACCAAGCCACCAAGCTTCCTTGATACTCGTTTGTTGGTGGGGCGCAGGCTGCGGTGCTTGCACGAGGCTCACCTTGGCACCACGTCAAAACTCAAACTGGTCTCGCCCGTCCGGCTGCAAGGCCCATTGAATTGAGGGCATGCTAGGCGCCGCATGTCATTGTTGCATGTGCCCCATGCCGCATGTCAGGCTGATTAGCCGGCTTAGCCTTCACAGGAGTGCTGGCACTTCACGGACAGGCTTTGGTCAGCGGGCGGGTGGGCAAACTTGAAGCTGGGAAGGTTGGCCGGCCCAAAAGTCTGCGACAAGCCCGGGAAAAGTCGACGGGCTCGCCACAAGCTTTCCGGGTGATGCCGCAGACCTGGCTTGGAACCAGCTTCTCCTGGATGGCTTCCAGCAGACCTCGGTAGCATTGTTGATAGGTCTGGCAAGTACAAGACAGCCACTTGCTACCTGTCGTCTCGTTCGTGCAGCTCATCTTCGAACCTAGCAAAGCTCCTTGCAAGATCTCCACTTGCGTCTGACACGTCGCATCATGAAACTTCGCGCCTTGATGGAGCGCGATGTAAGGATAGTTGTAGTAGGGCACCTCCACCCTGAAGCAATTCACCAGTTTCCGACACTCCGGGTGAACAAGCACATCTCTTCCGACATGACTGCTCTCACAACACTCAGAAGCCACAGCTTGGAGGGACGGAGAGCAGGAGCTTGGACACTGCGGGGCACTTCAGCCAAAATCTGGATGTCTCCCAAACGCAAAGATGAGAGGCACTTACGGAAGAAAACGAAGATTAGCAACGAGGGAATCTAAGCGATTCCGAGCTTCAACGGGCGCACCCTGCACTTCTGGGAATCGCAACAAAACGCCAAGATGGAACTCTCTCGTCTGCAAAGATGGCGTCAAAAGAAGAGCCTAAGACTAAGACTTCATCCGGGATGAGATGTAGAAATGTATTTCTGCACAAAAAAAATCAAAATAATCGAAAGACTGCAAGTATAGTATACTGTGAGCACGCCCTTGGAGCAAGGGTTTGGTGCAAGTGGCAGGAGCCGATTTGACGTTGTAGAGGAGCTTCGTGAACGCCACCTCGCGCTTTGGATCGGCTCCGGGCACCGGGCCCGGCTGCACCCTGGACTTCCTGACCCTAAGACTCCCTCTAGACTCATTGCAAACACGAGAAAAGGAGGCTGATAGTGACTGATAGCGGAATGGAATGGCAGAATGGTCTGCAGCGGGT
Source organism: Symbiodinium sp. CCMP2456 (assembly GCA_905221635.1). Taxonomy (NCBI): domain Eukaryota; class Dinophyceae; order Suessiales; family Symbiodiniaceae; genus Symbiodinium; species Symbiodinium sp. CCMP2456. The sequence goes on from CAJNDV010009147.1 coordinate 79,947, forward strand.
CTGTGGCCTCGCCCATCGGAGGGCCGACCGACAGCCAGCCGGCCAGGACCTGGAGTCAGAATGCCATGGCAATGTTGCGGAGGGGTTCTTCGCACAGATCGGCCAGAACATGGCCGAAATGTGTCTTCGAGAATTGGGATTTGCAAGATGCACCTAGAGGATCAGGGCTTTGAAGGCTTTAGTAGAGCTTGTAAGCCAGGTTTAAATTTCAGTGAAGAACCAGCTGAATGTCACTTCACGTCGAGCTGCAGAGGACTGGCGAGGAACCAGGATATGTCCTATTTCTGCGTGATCTGATCGTCATGTAACATAGCCGGGCTAGAAAGCTTTGCATGGCTGACAAGAGCATGGAGGGTCTTGAGCGAGCTTCGGCTAGCAAACAGCGACTCATGCCGACCACACATGCTTGTTTGTTCTCGCACTTCATGAGATGGCCGGCCGTCCTGCCAAATCCAAGACTTTACGTACATGCTTCTATAATTAATGATGAAAGACATGAAGCTGAAATCTACGCTGCACGACTTATCTCAGCCCAACGGACAGACACACACGTATCAGCCGCAGCATAGTTCAGCATCGGTCAGGCTGCAAGAAGCCGTTCATGTGCATCTTCGGGCTTTGACTGCTACAACCCACCCCTTTCTGATCTTAACGATGCGATCAAGATTGGATAAGACCCAGCATAGCCCAATTGCAATGCCAAAAGCTATCAAAGCTTCATTGCAACGGATGCGCTTCCCTCGTCCCCTTTTTTTCTCTTTGCTCTGCTTTCCTGCCGTCGACGGTCGTTGTGTGAGCCCCCCGGACGTATACAACGCCCTATAGTGGGATGTAAGCAACGAGGGCAGCTACATCCCAGCAGTGCTCCCTGCATCTCCTGCGAAGAACTAGTCGGCAAGGGCCTCAACCTTGCTCAGTGGAATCCTAAGACTCAGTACGCTCCGCATCTCTCTTGCCATGAGCTAACCTCACAACGAGGCTGAAGCCATTAGGGATCGAAGCTCCTCCGTCGAGTCGTTTCATGAGGCATGCAGGGTCAGCCTCATGCGCCGGCTCGAGAGATGCCGGCTTCAAATGGTTGAGGGCCCGAAGCCCTGTCCCTGGCAGCAGAGGCGCATCCTCTGACAGCGGTTTAGACCTTGAAATTCTCCGAACAGAAGGCATGCCCTTTTGCGTCAAGGGGGTCAAGGAAGGGGCTCTCTGGTAGCCAAACATCATGAAGCCCATGCGCTCACCCTGCGGACAAGCCGTGGTGCCCCGCGCTTTTTGCTTGAGTCCATAGCATATCACACAGCTGCCCGCCAAATCACGGTATGAACAAAGGAGATTCGTCCCGTGATCCAATAATGGTGCAAGCAATCTTCGGAAGGCCTCTGAGTCCTACCTTCTGTCAGCAACTTGGCCGCCCGTGCTGCTTCCATCTTTATGACTTCTGCCGTTTGTGAAGCCACGGGCCGCTGAGGCCCACCCGACATGCTGATTTCCGGAAATCCGCTCGTCAGCGCCACGGACGAGGACAGCACTGAATCCGCCGAACACAGCTCACGCATCCCAGGCGTCTGGTGTCTAAGCCTAGCAAGGAACCAGGGTGCAAACACTGGTGTGCTTGAAATACAGCTTCTGGACAACAGCCAATTGCAGAGCGGCTGCAATGTCGGCCGGTTGATCGGAAGCTTCGAGCACTTCAAGGAACTTGGCGAAAGGACTGGCTTGCAGAAACGGCAAATGCCAAAGATACCATCTGCCTCATCGGATTGTCGTTGATGATGCCCCTCCTGCTCCCAACATTTCCAGCATCCCTGAGTCCGGGCATCTTGGAATTGTGACGCATGCCTTCGCCTTCAAGAAGTAAGCTGTCTTCTCCTCCGCCACCACATTGCGCGGCAGCTTTGCTCAGCTGCTGCAGAGACTTCCTGCTCCCGGTGAGGTCCTGAAAAAGAAGGACCCTCGTATCTGACGACCGGGCAACAGCCCCCCGCATTCGGAGAAACGGTGCCACAATGTGAGGGTAGAGGAAGCTCGAACGGCAGTTAAGCCGCCGTCAATCGTCAGGACCTGAAACAAGACAAAGTTCGAAGCAGCGACCTTGCAGAAAGTCTGCTTCGGCTCTGTGCCACAACGAAGGCAGCAACTGGGTGTCGCTGCAAAAAGTTGTGCCGGTGTGCTGTACGCCTGTGGGCTCAGAGCCGTTGGGCTCCTGGAGAGGGTTCGCACCTCACTGCGGAGGAATGTCGGCTTCCTAGACGCGAAATCTTCTTAACGAGCCTTTCGTGGTTCTACCTTGCCACACCCTGCCTGAGATCGGGAGCAAGTCCTTGCGTCTGTTTGGCGAAGGAGTCACAGCTAGGCTATGCACAACCTTGAATGCGCTTCGGCTCTAGATTCCAGGCAACAGCCGGCCCTAGGCTGCACCCAGAAACCCTCGACCAGGACGGATCGCGCGCTTTGCGGCTGGCCTCAATCTGTCACCTCAAACCGTTAGTTCCTCTTCGTAATCGACACGTGAGAAAGGAGGAGTGGACGAGAGCTCCCTTGAGATACGTGCGTGGGCCTCATGTAGTCAAGAGCTAAGGCACTTAGAGATCAAAGGGCACGAGTCCGAGCGCTTCCACACTAGCGGGAGAGCCTTCCTGAATTGCTTCTTTTCCTCATGCCCAGGCTTTGCTTGGGACATGCCGTTTGCAATGCAAAAGCAGCCCCAGGGACTGCACAACCCTTGCCTGACGTCGCGAATAACGCGACGGACCGAAACGCTGCCGCAGCCAAACTGTACCAGAGGAGATGAAAGCCAGCTCCTCCTGCGGCCTCACTGACCGACTCTGTTGCTATACGTGAAAACGCGGCTAAGAAAGCCAGTTTGGTTGGACCGAGACTGCAGTTGCACATTGTAATTCTGCCTTGGCTCGGTCAGCTTGGGTAGACCATCTATGTGAAACCTGAGGCTGGAAGCAAGCCAAGTGTGCCTACTGGGTGGTGAAGTGCTCCCACAAGAAAGAGGAAGCTGGCAGACTTTAGTTTGAACTCTCGCTCCCGGACAGCTTCTGGCAATCCGTCTCAGCTAGCCAACTAACCGAAATCGTGAAACCACACATCATCACACATCTCGCTCAAACCCCAGATGCTTTTTTAGAAACAGTTACAGGAGAGAAGAAACAAGCCCCCGTGTAGACACTGATTCATAGCGGCGCGGTGCGCAAGACACATGCAGGAGTACCAGGCTTGCTGGTTGCATGCGGCGCATGTCAAAGCAATCCCCGCCGAGGCTACCTCTAGGATTTGGGTTCGGCGCCCGTGCAACCATGGCACTCAGAACAAGCAACAACATTATGAACTTGCTCCCCCATCATCCGCTGCCGATATATGTTTCAGGCAGTCCGGCTCCTCGCGCTTTATTGGGAACCTAGACGTCTCTGGCAGTCACTGTTGCTATACGTGAAAACGTGGTTAAGAAAGCCAGTTTGGTTGGACCGAGACTGCAGTTGCACATTGTAATTCTGCCTTGGCTCGGTCAGCTTGGCTCGACCATCTATGTGAAACCTGAGGCTGGAAGCAAGCCAAGTGTGCCTACTGGGTGGTGAAGTGCTCCCGCAAGAAAGAGGATGCTGGCAGACTTTGGTTTGAACTCTCGCTCCCGGACAGCTTCTGGCGCGGTACGCAAGACACATGCAGGAGTACCAGGCTTGCTGCTTGCATGCGGCGCATACCAAAGCAATCCCCGCCGATGCTACCTCTAGGATTTGGGTTCGGCGCCCGTGCAACCATGGAACTCAGAACAAGCAACAACATTATGACCTTACTCCCCCATCATCCGCTGCCGATATATGTTTCAGGCAGTCCGGCTCCTCGCGCTTTATTGGGAACCTAAACGTCTCTGGCATTCACTGTTGCTATACGTGAAAACGTGGTTAAAAAGCCAGTTTGGTTGGACCGAGACTGCAGTTGCACATTGTAATTCTGCCTTGGCTCGGTCAGCTTGGCTAGACCATCTATGTGAAACCTGAGGCTGGAAGCAAGCCAAGTGTGCCTACTGGGTGATGAAGTGCTCTCACAAGAAAGAGGATGCTGGCAGAATTTGGTTTGAACTCTCACTCTCGGACAGCTTCCGGCGCGGTACGCAAGACACATGCAGGAGTACCAGGCTTGCTCAAAGCAATCCCCGCCGATGCTACCGCTAGGATTTGGGTTCGACGCCCGTGCAACCATGGAACTCAGAACAAGCAACAACATTATGACCTTGCTCCCCCATCATCAGCTGCCGATATATGTTTCAGGCAGTGCCAGTTTCTGACACCCCATTTCGG
>CAJNDV010009158.1:71331-84134 GCA_905221635.1 Symbiodinium sp. CCMP2456
TACCTCATTTGTACTATAGGGGCCTTAACAGTTAGAATAGGCTTTTTGCCGCCCATTAAACTATACTTATATAGTAAGGAACCCCCAAAATAGTATTGGTAATTATTTAAGCCCCCACATTAAGCCTCAGCGCATGTCGGCTGTTGGGTTTAGAAGGCTTTTGCTGCCAGGGGTTCTGGTATCCCGCATCGAGGCCTTGGAGTCCCGAAAGCCTCGTCGCTAGAACAACCGGGTTTAGGGTTTAGGGTTTAGGGTTTAGGGTTTAAAACTCTAAGCCCTAAGCCCTAAGCCCTAAACCCACAACCCTAAACCCTAAAACTCTAATCCCTAAGCTCCCTAAACCCTAAACCCACAACCCTAAACCCCAAAACTCTAAGCCCGAAGCCCCCGAAAGTCTTTGGGATCATGTAGGGGCCTAAATAAGTACCTATACTATGTTTTGGGGGGGGTCCTTTGTTATAATTCTAATATAATGGGCCCTAGAACCCTAGTCTAATTATTCAGGTGCCTATATGAAACCTAAACCCTAAATCCTAAACCCTAAACCCTAGAATCCTAAACCCCTATACCCTAAACCCTAGTCGAATTATAAAGGACCCTATTTTAGACGGCGGCCTGCGGCCGTCGTTGTCTTGTCGACTCAAATCTCGAACTGCCGAAGCCAACAAGGACCGGGCCTGACCATGGCTGTAGCTTTAAACGGGGTTTAGGAAGGGTTCCTTTAAGGGGTCCAAAGGGGTCTATAGAGTTTAGGGTTTAGGGTTTGGGGTTTAGGGTTTACGGGTTTAGGGTTTCGGGTGTAGGAATTTAGGGTCCAGATGGGATTTGGGCGTGGGGTGTCGAGAGTCAAAGAGGGTTTAGGCTTAGGGAGTTTAGGGTTTAGGCGCTTTTCGGTTTATTTAGGGTTGTAGACATTTTGAGTGGGGGCTTCAGGTTAGGTGCTTCAGGGCTTGGGAAATTTGGGTTCTGGATGCTGAGAACTTCTCGGATCTAGCATGGCGTCGGGTTTAGGGCTCAGGTATGGCCGTGAGCTCCGAGTGCTCGATCCTAAGCCCTAGTTAACTCATGAAGAGAACTTGCATGGTGACCAGGGCCTATATGATTCAAGCTTGGCCCGTATCCAAAGAAACGAAAGCTCTGACTTCCGCCATGGAGTTCCCGCCGTGGTTTTTCGGCTAAGAGACATTTGATGACCCGTTAAGGCGACCCGATATCCACTTCGGGGCCTGTTCCCAGCGCCTTCCGTCATACCTCCCTATAACTCAGCTCCGCCCGAAACCCTAAACCCCAAAATCCAAAACCCTTAAACTCCAACAACCCAAAACACTAAACCCCAAAACCCTAAACACACCCTAAACCCCCAAACCCCCCAAAACCCTAACAACAAAAACCCCCAACAAAAACAAAACCCCCAACACAAAACCCCAAACCCCCACACTCCGCAACCCCCCAAAACCCTAACAACAAAAAAACCCAAAAACAACAACCCACAAACCCCCAAGCACAAAACCCTAAACCCCCAAACCCTAAACCCTAAACTCTGCAGACCCCTTTAGACCCCTGAAAGGAACCCTTCCTAAACCCTGAACCTCCACACTCCGACAGCCCCCCGAAAGCTGCAACCAACTCCCAAGGTTGAAGAACCCTAAACCCTAAACCCTAAACCCCTACACCCCTAAACCCTAAACCCTAAACCCTAAACCCAAGGGAGGCCTGGAAGAAGCTGTAGACACATTGTAGACCCAGGTCCTCAGAGACCCAGGCTCCCCCATAAAAGGGAGGTTTAGGGTTTAGGGTTTAGGGTTTAGGGTTTAGAGTTTAGGGTTTAGGGTTTAGGGTTTAGAGTTAGTATAGAGGCGTACATAATTACCAATACTATTTTGGGGGCTCCTTATTACTTAGGGGCTGAGTACCCTAGCCCAAAAAAGATTAACCTTTTGAATTATAGTAGGGTTATATAAGCCCCAATTACCTATTCAGCCCCTAAGTAATTACCAATACTATTCTGGGGTGCTCCTTATTCTAAATCTAGTATGATGTGCCCGAAAACCCTATTCTAATAAGGGAGCTAGGGTTTAAGGTTTAGGGGTTTAGGGCTCCCCAAAAGCGGGGTTGGTTTCTGAGTTCGGGGTTAAGGGTCTAGGGGTTTTGGGGTTGGGTTTAGGGGTCTAGTCCTCGGACCATACGGGTTTGGGGGTTTAGGGTTTAGGGTTTAGGGTTTAGGGTTTCGGGTTTGGGCTATATACCCAACAAGGGTGTTGCCCGGTTAACTATGCTATAAGGCTTAGACTAAGGCTCTAACATGTTTTGGTTTTAGGATGTTTTTGGGGGTGGCTCGGATCGGGGCTGCGCTTTCACATTTGGGTTTGGGGGACGTGGTTTGAAGAGGAGGGCTCCCTGCAAGGCTGACGTACTTCAAGGAAGCACCGCTCATTCACCTACAGAACAATTTGGGTGTTTCCGAAAACAGGGGACCCTAATACAGTACCCTAACTTATTCTAAGGACCCCAAAATACGGTAGCCCTTATTTTCGGAAACTCCCATGTTGTGTTCGCACAATCTACACTTCAAGACTCTGACTGGCAAGCGCCTGGACACAAGGGCAGTCGTCGGCTTGAACGAAGCGAGCACTGTTACAGAAAACTACTGCCTGAGCCACGAAATACCATCCTCAAGCACAGCCTGAGTGTGAAAAACATATCTTACCCTGCATTTAGGGTTTATGGGTTTATGGGTTTAGGGGTTTAGGGGTTTAGGGTTTAGGGTTTCCTGAGCACCGCCAAAATCCTCACACGTTCAACCCTTACCCTGCATAGTCGCATAGTATAGGGGCGATATTAACTCGAATGGGGTTTTGGGCCCCTTTATAACTATACCTATAATACGGAAGCCCCCCCCCCAAAAAAACTAGTATGGGTAAGTATTTAGGCCCCTATCCCAAAGGGTCCAAGTATTACTATGGTAGCTACTTTGTAGGTATTTAAGCCCCCAAAGTATATACCATCGACTATAACTTGGACCCTTTGGGTATATTACCCCCTAAACCCTAAACCCTAAGCCCTAAACCCTAAGCCCGTTACCGCCATAAACTACAGGAACCCCTAGGACCCGAAATCCAGATCCCGACGACTCCAAGGGTCCAAGGGCCCCTAAACCCTAAACGCCCATAGCAAACCCCCAAAAAGCTGGAAACCGGATTAGGGTTTAGGGTTCAGGGTTTAGGGTTTAGGGCTTGTAGGGTTTAGGGTTTGTTTTGTTTAACCGGACCTTTTCTCACCGCAGCAAGAAGTTTAGGGTTTAGGCTTTGGAGTTTAGGGGTTAGGGTGGATTAAGGACAGCTAGTGCTGGGAATCCCCGCACATTGCTCTTCAGGATTGGGGCTACTGGGTTTCCAACTTTTTTGGCTTCTACTGTACATCCTCAAGTCGGGCCGATCAGACCCTGAACCCAAAAACCTAAACCCTAAACTCCAGGGGCCCTAAACCCTAAACCCTAAACTCAAAGAGCCCAAAACCCTAAACCCAAAACTCCAGGGGCCTTAAACCCTACACCCTAAACTCCCTAAGCCCTACACCCTAAGCTCAAAGAGCCCAAAACCCTAAACCCTAAACTCCAGGGGCCCTAAACCCTAAACCCCTAAACCCTAAACCCCTGAACCCTGAGCTCCAGGGGCCCAAAACACCTAAACCCTTATGTAAACGTGAAGGTCTGGCGGAGATGCGACCGCCGCTTTGCGCACGAGGCACAAGAGTTTGTTTTGAGGTAGAAAAGCTGTGCGTGTTTTTTGGTGTCAGCTACCAGTGGCAGCTGATTCCTACGATAAGCTGTCACTGGTAGCGGAGCCAGCGGCCCGGGGCCATGTCGGCCGAGCAGCAGCCCGACCCTTGGTGGGGCGGTCAACGAGATCCCTGGAGCAGGGCAAGCAACGATGAAGACGGTCGCCGTGCGGCTCAGACAGAGACGGGTGCGAACCCGGGCGATGGGCAGTGGGACACCGCCATTCGGGCGGACCAATCGGAGGCGCCTCCGCAGGACGCGGGCTGGGGAGATGCTCCCAACCTTGCGGAAGCCCAAGATTGGAGTGGGGAACCTCGTCGGGGAGATGCACCGGATGCAAGCAGCGATGGGAGCACAGCGGACCACGGCACAAGCTCTTGGAATGCCAGAAGGTCTTCGGACGGATCTTGGAGCGGCGGAACCCCGTGGAACCAGGCTTCGTGGCGACAAGGGTGGCGCGGTGACTGGAACGGCTACGGCGGCTGGGGCCAGCCTTGGCATAGCAACGGTCACTGGAGCGACCCTACGGCATGGTGGACGGGTGCCTTGTGGAGCCCTCCGGCGCGGTGGTGGAATGATCCTACGACCATGAACGGGAGTACCACCGGGACTCCACCGACTACAGGCGAGCCTACATCGAGCACTACCTGGGGCACCGGGAATTTCTCTTCGGCGACTACCGGCACGGCGTCTACTACCCGACCAACGGCTACCGGAACGGGAATCACGAAGGCGGACTACGAACCCCGACCCGGCGGCCCTTCGGAAAAGATCATGGTCCCCGTTTTCCGAGGAGAAGGGGAGGGCGGAGAGCTAGGTACCTCTGCACGAAGCTACCTGCGCCAGGTGGCCGCTTGGGAGAGGATGACGAAGTTGGGGGCATCACAACGCGCCCTCGTGCTCTACCAACACCTTCAAGGTGCTGCTTGGATAAACGCCGAGCAGCTCGTGGTCGATAAGTTGAGTTCCCCGGACGGCGTGGAGTACTTCAAGGCCTGGGTGACTCAGCACTACTTGGACATCGAGGTGACTTCCATTGGCAGGTCCCTGAGCGACCTGTTCCGGAAGCTCAAGAGGAGGCCGGCCCAGACCTTCCGCGACTACGTGGCCGAGTACAACCGCCTCTCAGCGAGAGTAGCCGAATGCGGGTGCCGGCTGCCAGACATAGCATCGGCATGGCTCTTCGTGGACCGGGCGAACCTGGATGAATCCACTGAAGTCAGCCTCTTGGCCTCAGTGGGGAATCGCTACAACCTCCAGCAGCTACAACAGGCCGCAATCATCTTGGATCGCTCGATGAGGAAGCCATGGGAGCGGACGGGTCGCGCCAACACCGTCCATATGACCGACGAGATCGAGGATGAGGAAGAGGGCGAAGAGGACCCGGTGCTGCAGGACGACCTCGGCGACCACGACCATGGCGACCTTTACGTGTCCTACATGACGGCCAAGGCTCGATACAAGGACGCGGCGAAAGCCAGAGGAGTGGACGTGGAAGCCGTCCGCAAGACGGCAGAGCAAAGGGTGGCTATAGCGAAGAGCAAAAGCCACTGTGCGGCGTGCGGGCAGAAGGGACATTGGCACCGTGACGCCATATGTCCTAAAAACAAAGCAGGAACCGGCAACCAGGACCCGAAGGCCCACAGTATCCACGTGACCAATGAGGTGTTCGAGCTGGCCACTGCCCCTGGAGGACCCCTACTGGCCATCACCGACACCGCATGCTCCCGATGTGTGGTAGGAGCGGCTTGGCTACAGCGCTACATCGATGATGTCAAGGCCCAAGCCGGAGGTGATGGGAACAAGGCCTACCCCTACGAGTTCATCAATGAGAAGGAGTCTTTCCGGTTCGGGGCGAGCCGGGTCTACGAGTCGAGCTATGCAGCTGTGATCCTCACCAAGGTCGGCGGAACCTGGCTGGCAATCAAGGCCGCGGTGATCCACGGCGACATCCCTTTGCTTCTCTCGCGCCCCCTGTTGGCGAGCCTGGGCATGATGTTCGATGTCGAGCACAATGTCGCGAACTTTAGAAAGATCAATGTCGAGGGGCTTAAGCTGGCCTCTACCACCTCAGGACACCCGGCCCTGATGGTGCAATGCATCGGCAGCTCCGCCATCGATCCCAGCTCTGTGCCTAAGGCATGGGGGAACAAGGAACTCGAGATCTTGAAGACCCGCGGTGCCTACATGAGTTTCGTGGTGGGACATGGGGAAGCTGTACTACGGGAGTCTAAGCAGGGAGAGGCCAGTGAAGGTGATAGGCGGACTGTTGTAGGGAACCCCAACCTGTTCTATGCCAAGAAGATATCCCCCGCCATCTACGAGGCCCTGGTAGCTGACTCGCTCAACATGAACACATTCTTGGGTTGGTGGAACTCCACGGCTATTACCAATGATTTCTGGATAGAAACCGAGCACAAACTTATCAGGGTCCACGTGACTCCCCGTAAGTCTTTCTTCTGTGCAACTAGGTGGCAGACATCGAAGACACTACATCGTGACAGACTACTAGATGCACTTGGGGATGTTCGGGAAAGTTGGGGCATCGCATGTACAACTCAGAGAGAGCTGTCCACGGTCATTGATAGGTGGCGCACATGTGCAGAAGGTGGATATTCAGTGCTATGGATCGGCCGCAGCGTTTTCAACCGAGCAGCACAACGCCCACGCAACCCGGAACCTCGTTATGAGCACCCGGCCCGCGCCATGGAAGATGAACAAGGTGGAGCTACAGCAGGAATGTGCGAGACTGGGCATCGCTTTCCACCCGCGGTGGACTGTGCCAGAACTCCGCCACCTCCTGAGCGAGCACAACGAGATCACGCCGATGTTCCCGAAGCGCCTGACCTCTATGACCCTACCGGAACTACGAGCGGAAGCAGAGGCCATCGGGATCGGCTATGGTCCGAAGGAGACAAAGGGGAGCCTCATGCTACGAATCCGCGATGCCGTGGCCCCGGACCAGACCATCATGACGGTGGGACGCCATCGCGGAGTACCCTACGTGGAGATACCGGACAACTACGGGGCTTGGGCATCGGAAGAGGAGCGTGTGAACGGGACGAACATGCACCCCGACCTCAAGCGGTATGTCACGTGGCGGCGGGAGAAGAAGGAGCAGCAGGCGACGACCTACACCGGAGGATACTACTACGACGACCCGGAGGCCTCTGCGGTGATTCCACCCCCGCCGATGCCGACGACCGGAGCGTCGGGGAGTACGTCAGCTTGGTCCGTGGTGAACGAGCCGCCGAAGGGCAAGGCTGCTGCCCCGCAGGCGGTGGTACCAAAGAGGGGAGCCCGCCGACCCGCGGAGGAGGACCCCAACGCCCATGTTCACATGAACCAGGACGTTCCGAGGGAAGTGGAGAGCGAGATACAGGAACTCGAGACGCGTCTGGCTGTCCTGAAGGATCGACATGGAGTGGGGGCGCAACCGGGACGACGTTGAGAAAGGAGACCTATGCGGGCCACGACACCACGGAGATCGAGGGAGGCTACACTGGTAATCACGAAGGCCGAACTCGGGATCAGCACCACGAGCACTACGAGCCCGCCGTTGCCGAGGACCACGGTACAGTCACGGAGCGCAACAAGGCAATCCCCCAGGACTACCACGGCGACGGCGAGATCTACAGAGGAACCACGGAACGTGTCGAGGCAATCCTTCAGGACTACCGCGATGTCGTCGAGAACCACAACGCAGTCACGAAGCGCAACGAGGCAATCCCCCAGGACTACCACGGCGATGTCAAGGACCACAATACAGTCACGGAGTGCAACAAGGCAATCCCCCAGGACTACCGCGATGACGGCGAGATCTACAGAGGAACCACAGAGCGCGACGAGGCAATCCAGCAGGACTACCACGATGTCGTCGAGAACCACAACGCAGCCACCAGGCGCAACGAGGCAATCTCCCAGGACTACCACGACGGTGTCAAGGACCACAATACAGTCACGGAGTGCAACAAGGCAATCCCCCAGGACTACCGCGATGACGGCGAGATCTACAAAGGAACCGCAGAGCGCGACGAGGCAATCCAGCAGGACTACCACGATGACGGCGAGATCTACAAGAGTGGTCATGTATGCCGGGACGATGGTGGTCACATCGGGGCGGCCTCAGAACCAGAAGAGTTGGCCCACGCAATGGTGGTGGACACGTTCTTGGCGGGAGCTGCGCGTGGCAATAGGAAGGACAAGACCGCTGAGTGTGAACTCCGTGCTAAAGAAGCACTTGACGAAGAAGACTACACCTATGAGACCTTGGAGGAGGTCATGGAGATGATCCCACACCCTACACGCACCAAGCACCGGAGCGTGCATGGCAATGCGGAACCTAGGGCACGACACGTCTTCGGCTACTACGCCCACGGAGGCTTTGGCGGCATATGCAGGCGATCCTTCGAGTACCCCAATCTGGTCCGGTACTTGAACGCCTTCCTACAAAGTCAAGTTGGAGACGATCTGAAGGAGACCGGCGAATGGAATGCCATCAGCGTCCTGGAAAACATACCCTCCAGCGTGCACACCGACAATAATAACTACCCCGGCACCTACAACTACGCGGTCTCGACAGGCGCCTATGTTGGGGGGAATTTGTGGGTGCAGCGGGCCGGCGGAGGAGTGTGGAAACGGGGGAAGGGAGATGTGCCGACCGAGGGCGAGTACGTGAACAACTACCAACGAGCGGTGGCGATTGATCCCAAGCTACAGCATGGAGTCGAGGAATGGGGTGGAAAACGGTGGGTGCTTGTTGCCTACACCACCCGCAACGTCATGAACGCCAATCCCTGTGAAAGGAAGGCACTCACCAAGATGGGCTTTCCGATCCCCGCGAGGAGACCTACGCCACACAAGGCCACGGAGGACGCGAACACCCGGACGATGCCGAAGAGGAGCGTGAGGAAAGGACTGTGGAAGCGTGCAGCCGAACTTAGTGTTCTCCTCACCACCCTCACCAACGCCTACCAGCACAGTGCGAGTGAGATGTACCGACTCCAACCCCAGCGCCCCAAAACTTCGATGGCAGAGATTGGAGACGTGACGGCCACCTGCTACGTAGCCGATGTCCTGGGCGAGAACGTCAACCTCGCCGAACCGGTCCTATGGGAAGATTACGAATGGTGGAGGGCGACCGGAAACCATCCTGAAAGTGAGCAACTTTGGATCCACATTGACAACGTGAGCCACAACAAGCACGGAGAGGAGTTGGAATCTTTGGCGAGCAAGCAGATCCGGAATGGCGGGACTGTCGTCTTCGAGGACAACTTAAGCGACAACGAGGCCCTGTGGAAGGAGATTGGATACCGATGGCGACGGCTTGGGTGTGAAGTTGGGGAGGACTACACCGAGGATGGATGCCGGCTACTACGAATACAAAGGCCCAAGGAGGAGCACGTTGTCTATGTCGGCGAAACTGTGGACGGCGGGGAGGAAGGAGACCAAGAAAAGACAGGGGCAGCTGGCATTACGTTTGCCAAGGGCGTTCCCCCACATATAGCGTCGGCTCTCAAAAGAGCCCATCAGAACCTCGGCCACCCGTCCACGGCAGACTTTGTTCGGCATCTACGCGTGGCTGGTGCTAAGGCCGAAGTCCTGAAGGCGGCTAAGGGGCTGAAGTGTGAGACATGCGTCAGAACACAGGCACCCTCTATATCCAAACCGGCCGCTATAGCGAGCGTGCTGCAGTTTAACCAAGTGGTCGGGGCCGATCTACTGTATGTACATGACGTGAATGGGAAGAAGCACGAGATGTTGTCGGTGGTCGATTTCTCTTCCTCCTACCACATCGTGATCCCCGTGGCACGAAAGGATACGGCCACTCTCGAACAAGCCTTTTGCCACAACTGGGTGAACGTTTTCGGGGCACCTGGCACTATTGCCGTCGACCTGGAAAATGGGCTACAGAAAGCCCTGGCCCGGACCGCGGACTGGACGGGCATGGCCATCCGGAGCTGCGCGGGACAAGCTCACTGGCAAGCCGGGTTCACCGAGCGACAAGGTGGGCTATGGAAGGCGATCTTCAACCGGGTTGCCGAGGACAAGAATGTTGCACAGGCCGACATAGCCCTGGCAGTCGCGGCGGTGTCCAATGCCAAGAACACCCTGCGGAAGGTGAGTGGGTTTTCCCCTGCACAACATGTATTTGGCCAGGCCCCAGTTGTTGCGGAGGACCTAATGGACGGTCCACTAGCACACATGCCCGACGGGGAGGTTGTTATGGACGACAAGCATGCAAGAGAGGTGGCCATACGGACCGCCGCGCGGGCGGCATTCCACTTCGTCCAAACGGACGACCGGGTGCGCCGAGCTCTCCAAGGCCGTGCTCGCGTCCAGGCCCGTGAACCCAATGTGGGAGACCGGGTGTTTTTCTTCAGGAAAGCTAAGAACAGCAAACGTGGATGGTGGCGTGGCCCAGCTACCATCATAGGCAAGGAAGCCAACAACTTCTGGATCTCCCGGGCTGGCAGATGCCTGCTGTGCGCTCCAGAGCATGTGAGGCTGGCAACCAACCAGGAGCTCGGCCACATGTTCGCTTTGCGGGCCGGCAAGGAGGATATGGACAAGCTCCTGAATGCCGATTTCGATGACAAGGACGCCTACGTCGACGAGGAACCCGAGGGGGAGAACGAAGACCAGGACTTGGACATGGAGGAGGTGGCGATGGAGAACGAGGACATGGACACAGAATCAAGGGGAGTACGCAGGGCGCGCGAAGTTCCACCGGCACCCGTGGCGAAGCGCTACAGGAAGAAGGCCCCTGCCACCGAAGGGGAGGCGCATGAGATCCTGATGCTCAAGCGTGCAAAGACGGAAAGATCGCGGGCCAAGCAACTGGAGAAGGAGCTACCGTGGCAAATGATCCCGGAGGACAAGCGTGATGACTTCCGGACCGCGGAGGACAAACAATGGAGCGAACACATGGAACACGACGCCCTGGAGATCCTCGACGTGGAGCGCAGCCGCGAGGTGGAGGCCACCGTCCCCAAGGCCCGGATATTGTCCTCAAGATGGGCATACCGAGATAAAAGCTTGGCTCAACGGCGAACCAAGCCGGAGACGCCCTGGAGGTGTAAGGCTCGGTTGGTCATCGGGGGCCATGAAGACCCAGACCTGGCCGGAGGGCGAGTTGTGTCGGATTCGCCGACGGTGTCACGGGCCACCCTGATACTGCTGCTCCAAATCTGTTGCTCACGCCTATGGCAGGCTGCTGCGGGAGATGTGGCGGCAGCATTTCTCAACGGCGTCTACATACAGAGGGAGTTGTACATGCGACAACCTCGCGGTGGAGTTCGCGGCCTAGATCCCCGGCAGCTACTACGTGTCAAAAAGGGCATCTTTGGGCTGACGGAGTCACCGCGGCTCTGGTATGACCGATTGACATCTGTGATGCTCGGTCACACCTTTCTGGTGGCCGGTAAGGAGTACAAGATGACCCCTTGCCCCTTGGACCCGTGCGTCTACATGCTCCAGGCCGGCGCAGAAGAGGAACCCATAGCCTATGTGGCCGTTCATGTGGACGACCTGCTGGTTATCGCCAAGCCCGAGGTGAACAAGTGCGTGAGGGATGAGCTTTCGAAGCTGTTCCCCGTCGATGACTGGGAAGTCGACAACTTCGACTACATAGGCTCTCACATATCCACGGAGAACGGGGAAATCCTCATCAACCAGGAGGCCTTCGTGGATGGACGCCTGTTCATGTTGGACATCGACCCGAAGGCCGACAACGAGGCGGAGGCTACAGAGGAACAACTCATAGACAATCGCTCTTTGGTAGGAGCTTTGTCGTGGTTGGCCGGACAATCACGTCCGGATCTCCAATGCGGAGTAGCTCTTGCCCAGCAGAGACAAAGGGCCCCTACCGTAGGGGACCTCCGCTTCACGAATGCCCTGACCAAGAAGGCGACCGAGCACCGCAGCGAAGGAGTACGCCTCAGGCCGATTCCCCTCGAGAAGGGCATCTTCTACGCCTTCCACGACGCCGGATGGGCGAACGCTGACGAGCAGGACCCAGAGGACGACTTCAAGCTCACCCCCGAGGAGGAGGACCAAAGGACTATGAAGGAAGGCCCGCCAGGACCGGGGAAGGCCAAAAGGGCGAGCTCACGAGTGGCGTCCCAGCTGGGACACGTCATCATGTTTGGCAACCTCGAGGATGCTGCCAAGAACCAGACGAAGGCGAGCCTGCTGGAGTGGAGAAGCCAAACTTGCCAACGAGTATGTCGCAGCACCTTCGGCGCCGAGACGATGGCTTGCGCAGAGGGACTCGAATGTGGGCAATTCCTACGTGCCCTGCTGGCCACCTTGTTGGCTGGAAAGTTGATAAAGCTCCATGATGCACGAGGATGGTGGCCGATCATATGCCTCACGGACTGCAGATCGCTACATGACCACCTTCACCGCGCCGGAGTACCCCGAGTCCCAGCCGATCGTAGATTAGCTGTAGACCTGGCAGCCATCCGCCAGGAGTTTCGAAGGTGTTCCGAACGCGTGGCCATCCAGTGGCTGCCGACGACATGTCAAGTCGCCGATCCACTCACCAAGCCAATGAAGTGCCGCGAGTGGTGGAGAGCCCAGCAAGACGGAATCCGTCTTCCCTTTGATGTTCTTTCGAAGGTCATCGGGAAACCCGATTTTTGACCAGTGTAAACGTGAAGGTCTGGCGGAGATGCGACCGCCGCTTTGCGCACGAGGCACAAGAGTTTGTTTTGAGGTAGAAAAGCTGTGCGTGTTTTTTGGTGTCAGCTACCAGTGGCAGCTGATTCCTACGATAAGCTGTCACTGGTAGCGGAGCCAGCGGCCCGGGGCCATGTCGGCCGAGCAGCAGCCCGACCCGTGGTGGGGCAGTCAACGAGATCCCTGGAGCAGGGCGAGCAATGATGAAGACGGTCGCCGCGCGGCTCAGACAGAGATGGGTGCGTCTCCGGACGATGGACAGTGGGATACCGCCGCTCGGGCGGACCAATCGGAAGCGCCTCCGCAGGGCGCGGGCTGGGGAGATGTTGCCCCCAACCCTGTG
>CAJNDV010009169.1:9333-32050 GCA_905221635.1 Symbiodinium sp. CCMP2456
GTAAGCCGCGCGCAAGCTTCGCGCAAGCAGTGCGCAAGCGCACCCCCCTGTTCTAGGACACAGCCCAAGACTGTTTGACCGACTACTCATGGAGGCAAGATCGCAGCCGCATGAGCGTCCTTCACCAACACAAAATCCGTAGAACAACCTTAATCCCTGCACCATCTTTGATATAGGGTATTTGGCCTACGGCATATATTGGGCTTATGCATTCTCAGCTAGTAAGCCCTTGTTCGGCTCGGAGGCGTGGGGGAGGTAAGCCAACCTTGACATGTTGGCAGCCACACATACAACCATCCACATTTGCACACTATTCATTATATCTAATTGCAAGTGTACCTTCGCAGATGGATGATTTTCGATCTCAAGGTCGGCTCAAGATGTATACACCCATACGAGCGTGCCTTCGCGTTCCGTGCTCAGGGCACAGCTTACAGAACTATAAATAGTTAAGTACCAAATCTATGAATCTTGCGGGTTCTGCAAGGCACAGCGCGATTGGGTTATCTTCTGGGCCTGCGGGCCAATAAACCACTTCGACCCAGTAGATAGATAGGTAGATGGATAGACAGCAGATAGAGAGAAGAGAAGAGAGAGAAGAGAGACTAGGCCTAGAACAAACCCAAGTGCACGCAAGCATGGCTTGGCTTGGCCTACCACGAGTCCGAACCTGAACCTCCAAACCTCCTTTAGAACTGTTTAGCGATATTAAGGGTTTAGGGTTTAAGGTCTAGGGTTTAGGGTTTCTTCTTCTTTTCTTTAACGTCAGGGTCATAGACACGGGGGGCTAGAAAAGAAACAAGTAATTTGCAAGAGCGATAAAGAAAGAACAAGTACATAGGATGGAGACATCACGCTGCTGAGGACTACACCTTAAAAAGAAAACCTGACTGAACATAGAGCTTAGCTTGGTTTAGGGCCCTAGGGTTTAGGCTTCTAAGCCTTATCACACCCCGAGACGAAGGTTTCGTAAGGAATCTGGAACAAAACTCTCTAAGTCTCACACCCCGAAACCATCGCCTCACCCCTCACCGGGTGGCCTGACCGTTCTCCTAAACCCGTTTGAAATCAACCACAACCCCTTCTCAACACCGACGCCATAAAGTGCCCTCCGTAGTTTCGGACCAGTGCTTCGTCTAAGGCTCCGGCCGAAATACTCTGCAGTACTGAGACCTCGTCTTGCTCTCAGGCTTTCTTTTGGGCTTTGCATATAACCCAAAATCCCAAAACCACTAAACCCTAAAGGTTTCATGAGGTCTGTATAAGGAACCCGGGGGCGCTTAATTACCTTGCAGGGCTCATAGATTAGAGCCACTTCTTCTGCGAAATCTCCCCAGGAAGGATCGTACCGTGCAGAGCCTGACGGGTATTTTTGAAGGGGCCCCTCCCCTAATCCCTGCCTAAACCCGCCCAAATTGGCAAAAGTAGTGGCCCAATACCTATGAAAGCCTACTATTCCACATACCTGTTGGGGTCCACTTAATCCTAAGCCCTCTTAAACCCGGAAACCCCTAAACCATAAACATTAAACACTAAACCCTACAGTTCACGATCTTTCTCTCGAGCCAAGGAGCCTCCCCAAAGCCCCACAGCCCTAAAATAGGTTTTTATTGTTGTGTTTAGGTCTGTTGGGCCTTTCGCTCCCGTTAGGGCTTACATAGGGTTTAGGACAGCACGAACGTTCTTTATAAACCCTTAAGTAGCGCCTCCCTAAACTCTACCATAACCTGCTTCTTTGTGGGGCCCTATAATCAACTCCATACGAGGGTTACTAAGGTCCATCATAAGAACCTACAAGAAAGTCGATTATGATAACGGTACCTTAAAGTAGACCTTAACCCTAATCGCTAACTCTAAGGGTCCAAGCAGGCCTTATTTATGGCTTTTGGTGGGGCCCATACTGTAACCCCAGACCAAGGCACGAGTTGTGTTGGTGAAGACCAGGCTAGTGGCGTCGAGCTTGCTCGTCGCAGACTGCCGCGGCGCCGGGGCGCGAAAATTTAAACTCACAGACTCAGCCCCCTGAAGCCTACAGCCAAAACCCTCAACCCTATGAAGCTTAAACCCTCAACCTAAACCCCAAACCCTAAACCCTAGACCCTAGACCCTAAACCCCAAACCCTTAATCCTCAACCCTTAATCCTCAACCCTAAAGCCTGCCTAAGCCCACAACTCCAGATCCCCAACCCTATACATCCAGGGAGGGGCTCCGAGCCTTAGGGTGTGCCTAAGACTCTCCGACGTAGCTCCTCTTTTGGTTTAGGGTCGAGGGTTCAGGGATTAGGGGATTAGAGTTTAGGATTGAGGGCTCAGGGTTTAGAGTTTGAGGTTTATGGTTCACGGTTTGAATTTAAGGTTTAGAGTAGGTTTTTCAGGATAAGCATGCACAGAACCCTAAAAACCAAACCGGAAATACTGGAAGCATATGAACTCGAAGGATAACGTTGTCTTTAGATATGTATATACATACACACACACCCACATATATATATATATATATACATACACATGTCACATATTAATACACACACAAACATATGCATAGACACATAAAGTTAGATACACATATTACGGTGTGGGTTCTGCCTTTTGGGCTGCAGGCGGGTTGCTCGCTTAAGGTTTAGAGTCTCTTCTCGCAGGTCTGTCAAGGGACGTAATGTAGGGGCCTTCATAATTAGACCAGGGTTTTGGGGTTCCTTTAAAGGGTTCCTTAAAGGGTTCTATAAGGGTTACTTGATAAGGGTTTAGGGTTTAGGGGCCTTAATGATTAATCTAGAATAATAGGGTTTGGAGGTATTCTATACGATATACACAAAGGAACCCCGCCAAAAAATAATATCGGTAATTATTGAGGCCCCTACAGTAGGGTGAAAGAGCTTCGGACTTGGTTCTAGGGTTCGGGGATTAGGGTTTCGGGCTTTAGGGTTAATAGGGTTTAGGGTTTAAGGGTTTAGGCTTTGGGCGTTGAAGTTTCTGGCTTAAGCAACGTTTCGAGCTTTGGCGCTTTGTCAGCCTGGGCCTGTTTCTAATTAGCGTTGTTGGGCCTCAGGGTGCAGGGCGTCGGGGGTCTATGTTTGGGCCATAGGGTTAAAACAAGACTTTAGGGTTTAGGGCGTCAGGTGTGTGCATCTTCAAGGGGCTCACGCCTGTGTTCGACATGCGCTTTGTGCGCCGTCAACGGCAAATACGATTCGTATTCCGGGACTAACCCCAAGCCCCAAACCCTAAACCCAGATTTAGCCCAGACCCAAAACCCTGGGCGTCAAACCGTTCGCTCAGGGTTCCTACAGCCACCAGCAACGGTGCCTCCGACGCTAAGACGTTGAAGTAGCTGGCACCTGCCATGGCTCTTGAACTAGGGCTGTGTGAGGCCTTAATAGTTCGACAAGGATTTGGGATAGCGGATTAATATAGCATCACCAGGCTATACTAGGTAAGCAAAACACACAATAAATACCTAAAAGGCGATAGATTTTGATTATTCAAACGCATAAAACGAAAGTATGTGTTTATATATATATATGTATACATAGAACACGAAAACCAATAATACAGCGAGTACATATTTTGAAAAAAGTCAATAACAAATATACATATATATTAATATACATACATCCATCCATCAATCCATCCATCCATCTATACATACATACATACATACACACATACATACATATAACTTTTATACAAGTGTTTGGCGGTTGTAAAGCGATAGAACTGCCAGTTCTTCAGACCTAGGTATGGTGCTCTGCGGTATTTACCGCAGGGACTTCATGATTGAACCTTATGCATCAAAGCTCAACAAATGGACCTAAGCGAAGTTCTACAGAAACTGTTTCTAACAATGTGACCCGAAACCCTGAACCCTAAACCCTGAACAGCTAACCCTAAAACCTAACATCGAAAACATGTGGACACACGGAGTTCCAAACCCTACTATAGGGGCCGTAATACTTAGAACAGGGTTTTGGGAGCTATCATAGTACAATTATTATAAGGAGCCCCAAAATAGTATACGCAAATATGTATTCTCCCCTATGTCGCCCTATGTTACTCCAAAGACCCAGCGGTAGGTACTGCATCTAGCATAGCACTTCTTCTAGCTTAGTAGGTCGAGTAGTATAAAATAGACGCCTTGGCAGTTTGAAAAAGCCTTTGGGGAAGAAAATAGTCTGACGGTGAACCCGAAAGATCTCCAAGGAATAGCGTTAGGAGTTCTTTAGGCGTCTATATAAGCCTCATGGTAGCCACAGCCCTTACAACCCAGAGACTCCAATATTCCTTAATTAAGGAATCTTCCGTAAATTATAGTAGGATCCTTAGTAAGTTTTAGGTATATTCCTTAATTAAGGGATATTGGAGTCTCTGGGAAGTATAAGAGTTGGATCCCAAGGTCACGAAACGGCAAACCGGAACCCGACGACCTAGCACCCTCGCGGGAGAATCCCGCGGGTTTAGGGCTGATGAGTTTAGGGCTTTAGGGTTTTAGGGCTTAGGGGCTTGGGGCTTTCGGATTTTAGGGCGTATAGGGTGTACATACAAACACACACCACTCTACTCCTGCGCGACTTTATCGCGCTTTTTTCTGATGGCCAGTGGGTTTTGCTCTTGAGCTTCTACTTTACCGGATTACCCTAAACCACACGAGCTCGGAACCCTCAACCTTTTACCCTGTCCCTCGACCCTGGACCATAAGTACCTGCCATTTGGGGTTGGGGCACTGCAATCACTATAAACAGAACTTTGATGTCCATTATTATAATACAATCATGATCAGGAACCCTTTCCACCAACTTACTGCTGATTAATTCGGCTTCTATATGGGGGTTTCCGAAAATAGGGGGCCCTAATATAGCACCCTAAATAGTAGGATCCTTATTACAAAGACTCCCAAATAAGGTACCCCTCAATTTCGGAAACTCCCATATTACGTCGCAAGTAGACTGCCGGCCTTGGTTCACCCGGTGCAGCTCCTGCAGCATGTTGATGTTGCAGAACCTGGACGTAGGGTTCAGGGCTTTGAGCTTTCAGGGGCTAAGGCTTCAGCGTTTATACGGTGATTGCGTATTATAACGTCTACGACGGGTGCTTCAGGCTTCAGAAGATACTGCGGTTCATGGGAAGCGTTTCGGCCACCGGGAGTTCGGATCCCGTGGGTGGTTTCTAAGATCGCAAGTCCAGGGCACACATGGCTGCATCTAGCAATTTACTCCCAAGTGTGTTTGCATAGGTGCTCAACACAAAGCCCTCTAAGCCGCAGCATCATAAGCGTTATGCCGACCCTAAACCCTAAACCCTAAAACCAGGGTTTCAATAAAGGAGACTGCTGTTAAGCACATGGGTTGCAGGCTCAACCAGATTAAGGTTTGGCGTTTTGGATTTCATGCTTCGGCTCTAGCTTATCCAAAGCCTATATCGGACTCGCAGATCGCAGCTCGAACCCTATTCTCGGTGTAGCAGACACAAACCCCGAAATCTTAAACCCCCTAAACCGCACTTGTCACCCTAGACCTTTCAAACATGGACCCCGCAGCTCCAGGCATTGCCCCAAGCCCCAACGCCTGAAACCCACATCCC
Source organism: Symbiodinium sp. CCMP2456 (assembly GCA_905221635.1). NCBI lineage: Eukaryota > Dinophyceae > Suessiales > Symbiodiniaceae > Symbiodinium > Symbiodinium sp. CCMP2456. The sequence goes on from CAJNDV010009169.1 coordinate 14,911, forward strand.
CAAAACCCTACCAGTGTCCCGCACTACAAGCACAGATACCCTACTCTTGTCTCACAGATCTGTTCACACCAAGACCCTTGGGAAGAAACAATGGCGGACGCCATTGCGGCTCAGGGGGCAAGCCCACGACCGCGGCGATGATGACGCCGGTGAGAGACAAGGATCCGAGGACTACCTGCTGGCTATGTTAGGGCTCTGGGTTCAAGAGTTTAGGGGTTTCCACTTCAGGGATGCATGGGTTTAGGGCCAGTTTAGGGCTTAGGGCTTAGCAGTGAAGACAGGGCTTAGGCCTCGGCTTTTCGGGAGTTGGTCTGCATGCACTCAGCGAGCCCCACAGACTCTAACACCTTTGGGGTCTCGGGTCTTAGCTTTGGGAAGCCAGGACCCGAAGGTTTAGGGTTTAGGGTTTCGGGTTAGGGTTTAGGGTTTAGGGTTTAGGGTTTAGGGTTTAGGGTTTAGGGTTTGGGGTTTAGGGTTTGGGGTTTATGGTTTACGATTTAGGGTTTAGGGCTTAGTTCTGTTGGTTCTCCGGTTGGGACGTGCTGGGCCTTTTTGAGGCGTGTTTTGATGGACGGCTGCCCAAAACCCTGCATCGGCTGGACCCGGAAACACTCCCCAGAGACTCCAATATTCCTTAATTAAGGAATATTCCGTAAATTATAGTAGGATACTTAATATGATTTAAGGAATGTTCCTTAATTAAGGGATATTGGAGTCTCTGGGTCCCCTCCTTGAAACGGACAGCTACTGCGGAAGCATGACCTACTGAATCCTTACCCCGACTCCAAAACGCCTTCAGCTAAGGAATATTCCTTGCACTCCTTTGTTATTAGGAATATATGTATATATATATATATATATATATATTCCTTCTGTGTTTCTAGGGACCCTTAACTAAGGAATGTGCCTTAGCATCGAATGGGGCACTTGACCGAGGAATCTTGGAGAGGCTCGAAACGTGTCAGAAGTAATATAAGGGCTTGAATAATTACCTATGTTATCCATTTACTTTTTTTGAGGGGGGGTCCTTAATAGAAGTATAGTATAATGGGCCCCAAAACCCTCTTCTATATATTCAGGCCCCTATATTACACAGAAAGCCCGATGCCCGCCGCAAAAGGGAGCCCTGCTAAATGGGTAGTTGTCAAAATTAGGGTCCCTTTGGGGGTCCTTTTTATAAGGGTGCCGTACTATATTGGGGACCTAAAAAGGACCCTAATTTAGAGAACTACCCAAATCGGGTTTAGGGTTTTTAGGGTGTCGGGGCACATCCCACTAGGAATATGCCTATAATTACCAAGTACTCCGACCCCTACATGAACCTGTGCCCCCAGCCAAAGCCTGTGAGCAGCTGGAAAGCCGAACATAGCGGCCTTATTAATAATTAGAATGGGGTTTTGGGGCCCATTATACTATATACTATTAAGGATCTATTAAGGAGCCCGCAAACTAGTGTTGGTAATCAGAAGGGCCCTACACCCTAAACCCTAAACCCAAACAACCCTAAACCCAAGCCCCGGGCCTCGTCGGTGTTTCCCTGTCTATAGTTATATCCTTGGCAGTCGCGACGGGTTTGGGGTTTGTAGTTCAGGGCGTAGGGCTATAGAAACCTCCAGAACATCGGGCTAGGAAATTTTCTGGTGAAGTTGCAGACTATAAAACCTTCATCCGGTTGAGGGGTTTAGGGTACTTAAAGGATCATGGGACTTAGTAAGTAGGGTTATAACTAAGGTAGCTATACTTATAACCCCAATTAGGGGACTTATAAGCATACTTACTAAGTCCCATGATTTTCCAAGTATAAAACACCCTGAAACCCCTGGACAACTAAGACTTCGGGGATTAGGACTTCGAGAGAAGCTGAAGCCGAACGGCTGAACCCCTAAAGCCCCGTACGATGATTAGGGTTTAGGCTGTAGGGTTTAGGCTTTAGGGTTTAGGCTTTTGGGTTTCGGGTTCAAGGTCGAGGCTGCCAACGATTTAGTATCAGTTTGAGGTCCGGACATGCCTTCGAGGGGGGCAAGGCGACGGGGCGAGGCATGTAAGGACGTTTACATTTACTGCGTAGGCATTAGGGCTTGGGGTTTAGGGGCGCCTCCTGTGCAAGACAGACCTGTGCCTAAAGTTGTGGGGTGCCCAAACCTCAAATCCGACCTCTGCCGCAGACCCGAAACCCTACATGCCCAGCCCTTACCTCAAAACCCCAGACTGCAGCCAAGCAAGTGGCTAATGTAAGCCGCGCTGAGGGCAATGAGCACCTGGGCGTGAGCTACCGAGGCGAGTCCTTGATACATAAGGTTCCTGGGATAAGTACTGTGGGATCCCGGGCTAGGGTTCTTGGGGTTTTCTGTAGTACGGAGTTTACTAGTTTATAGGGCTTGAAGGGTTTAAGGGCCTAGGATTAAGCTTCAGGTGCCGTGTGTCGGCTTAGACCAAGCCACGTAAAGGTATGTATTTACATATATATATATATGTATGTATGTATGTATGTATGTATTTATGTATATATATATATACACACACAAACTGCTTCTGTTGTTGTTTACACTATCTGTACCATATGCTGAGTATACTGTTCATGAACTTGTAATCCTACCCTCAGGCCTTAGCAAGCAGCCCTTTACGACGTGAGCTCTCAAACCATGTGAAAAGGCATAGCAAAAGCAAAAAAAACACGTAAGACAGCATATACCATACATATACCATCCCGGACCATCCCTAAGGGTCCAAGTGCCCAAAAAGTATATACTTTGGCCTTAAAGTAGTCCCTATTTGGCTACTTTGGGGCCAAAGTATAAACTATTTGGGCACATGGACTCTCAGGGCATGTGAGTTTAGGGTTTAGGGTTTAGGGTTTATTAAATCAGAAACCCTGAAATCCTAAGCCCACGACCTCGTAAGCAAGAGACCAACAACAGCAGCATGCGTCTTGGGAATGGCACCACACAGAGGTATAGAAGTTGCCAAATTCACGTTCAGCCGTAACGACAGACTTACGGCATCAGTGTATGAAGAAGTTACTTCAGCTCCTTGTAGGCTTGCGGCCGACCTTTTTCAAAACACACACACACACACCAAACCGTCTTACCGATTGGTGCATCGGCCTATGGAGAGCGAAGTCCTAGAATAACAACGAGCCGCATACCATAAACCTTATAGTGAGAAACAGGTCCAGCAAAAAGAACCCTAAACCCTAAACTCTGAGAAACATTGCCAACCACCCCACCCGCCCCGGCCCCTCACCTTCCAAAAGAAACAATACGCAGTATCCATGGTTTAGGGTATAGGGTTTAGGGTTTAGGGAATCTAGCACGAGATATGCTGTAGGGGTACAGGGTTTAGGCCTTGTGCTGTAGCTCAGCGAAACTAGAGCACAATGTTTCGCTAAGCTCATGGCATTGAGGACAAACAAGCAAAGACACAGGGACAACCCGTGAAGACTACACACAAGCCAGATGCAGCCACTCCAAAACCACGCCAGAACGACCTTAAACGTTACATACCCCGCATAACGGCACGCAGAACGACTCCACTAAAGAGCCCGAGGGGTCACCACCGCAAGACCCTGAACTCTGACACAAGGTCGGGTAGTCGACTCGAAAAGCCCAGGAGGTCGAATCGACGACTTAGGGTTCGCCTGTCATCGGAGGATACTGTCAAATCTTGATGTGGGGGTTTCCCAAAATAGGGGACCCTAATGTAGTGCCCTAAATAATAGGATCCTTATTATAAGGACCCCAAAATATGGTACCCCTAATTTTCGGAAACTCCCATGTATCGACGTCTAAGTAAATGCACAAACTGCCGGATAGGACGCTCCACGGCACAGCGACGCGAGCCCCAAGGTGACCAAGCACCAATCATACTGTTTGTAGGAATAATATCCTTGTAGTAGTCATGCGAAAACGAACTATTCAAATATAAACCCCTACAGTCAGCTGAATTAAATAGAAATACACATTCAGTGACAACTGCGTCTGAGTGTATTAAGTACCATAAGTCGTTAATCTTCATGACCGTGTGACACCAAGCGGCTAAAGGCATCAGCCACAGTACACCGTGCTGCCCATTAGCACCTGCTGGATTTGCGTCGTTGGTATAGCCTAAGCTCCTATCTGAGATTTCAAGGTGCGATGGCTCAGCTGTCCTTTAACAACCCCCGAACCCTAAACCCTAAACCCTAAACCCTAAACCCCCGAACCCGAAACCATAAACCCTAAACCCCTAAACCCTAAACCCTAAACCCCTGAACCCTAAACCCTAAACCCCTGAACCCTAAACCCAAACCCTCCAGGCTCACAAGTTAGGCGCAGAATTAATCCGGCTAGCCAGGGACCAGGGTTCGCTGACAGGGGCTCCTCGCCTCCCAGTCCTAGTGCCTAAGAATGTTATTGTTTGTGTGACAAGACGGTTAGGGTTTAGGGTTTAGGGTTTAGGGTTTAGGGTTTAGGGTTCAGGGTTTAGGGGTTAGGGGTACATGAACGAGATGGCTTCAATTTTCATTGTGAGTGAGGGGGCAAGGCGGGTGCTGTTCCAGCCACAACGAAACTGCCTGCATACACGTGGAGAACGACGACGAGGGCGATCGCTTCGTGACTGGCTGCTGCATCATGATGGAGGGAAAAATGACGGGATGGGGTGTCCCGACTTTGCTAAAATGATCTGAGAGCCATCCGCAGCAAGGCCTGCAGATGGTGTGACGCGAGGCTAGGCGCTGTGTTGGCTCCGGGCGCTATAGCATTCGGCTTTGCCGGGAGGGGTTGCATGCCGGTTTACAAGTCTGTGAGGTTGGGTGAAGGTTTGGGATCCAATGCGATTCCACATTGGGGCGCTTCGTTGAATGTAAAAGTCTATCTGGTTGTTTCCAAGTTTCAGCCCCAATGTGATTCCACATCGGGGGGGTGGGGGGGTGGGGCAAAACCCCAATATAAAATCCTATTGGAGTTAACTTGCCAATGTGATATCCTAACGGAACTCTGTGCCCTGAACCCGCAAATGTGGAATCACATTGGGGGCTTCTTGTCAATGTGATTCCTTTTTGCTGTTGTGATGTCATGTTGCTGTTGTTTGCTTGCTGTGATCATGCCGATTTAAAATTCAACACACGTGCTGCTGTTTGTGCTCCGAATATGTTGTGCTGTTTGTTGTTTTCGTTATTCGTTGTGTGTGCGTGCTCATGTTCATGGCCATTGCATCTGCGCAAGACAACACATCACTGTCACGTAAACCCTCCTGCCCCGAGACAGCCTTGCAGCCTAGACCCTTATACTTTTACCCCTTAAAACACTGGCTGCCGACACTCCGAAATCGCAAACAAACCCGGCAGACGCCGGCCACTATCACGATGAACCCCTTCGCCCCTGTGCATCTAACACCCCCATATGTATATATATATATATATGTATACACCGCTGTGCCTTTGTCCTTTGGTGGTGCTTCTTTGTCGTGTACCTTCTAGATACTTTGTATGCAACCCTAGACAAACCACTGTAGCTTTTAAACCCTTGAAATGATCAATAAATCCTATTATAACCCCCTTGCCAATCCTCCAAGGGCCAAGCCCATGATTCATGCACCATGCTTAGGTCTCTTATAGTTGAATTATGCAGCCTAGACCCCCAGCTTCCTTAATCTTCAGAAAATTACACCCCGATTGATTTGTACAAAGTCGTAACACCCTAAAACCATAGACCCCTAGAAACCCATAAAGCCTTCCCTGTAAACAACCTACAGATAGAATACTAGATGGCCCCTACACAGACCCCCACAGCCCCATACGGACCCGTACACTGCACAAAAAAAGCAAAGTTTTGCTTAGCTGTGGAAGGCTCCAGGGCTTCGTGAGTAACAAGTACACGACACGTGGCGACAGAGGGACAGGGCTCCAATAATTTCCCAAAGCTTCAAACTCCTAAACCTGAACAGATCTACTGTGCCCAGAAAAAACGAGCTCTTACGACAAAATGCCTGCGATCAGGTAGCAGGAGAGCACCAGCACCTCGCATTTTTTGGGATGTTGTAACAGTGTGTTTCCCTTGTCTGAGGGTTTGGGCTTTACAGGGTTCCAGGCCGCAGCGATTTTCGTAACAGGGTTTATTTGCACTACTGGGTTTGTCTGTCAGATTTAACCCTACACCATGCAAAATCTCAACCCTAAATCCGAACTCTAAACATTTTACATGATGCTTCGGCGGCGTCCTGGCGGGAAGGATTCCACTGTCCTACAACACGGAAGTCCGTCAGGAGATTTTGAGGAACTCTCATATCACGTGTCTCATCTTGTAAACAACGTCTCACAGCTCAAGGTTTAGGCCTTGCTTGGCTGTTTTTGGAGGCCATGGAATTGAAGAAATCTTATGTTTGCGCCTTCTTCAACTTAAACTCAGTCAAACAAGCGGTCCGGTTTCAGGATATAAACAAAGTAAGGTGGCTGCAGGGTCCAGGCACACGCTTGTCATCCCTCACCATGATGCTCAGACACATACGGAATCACCTGGTCCAATTACCAGTACCTCCATCGGCGGAGTGCTTGATCAACATCCTCACAGTCGAAGCCCCTTAATGTAGGGGCCTTAAGAATTAGAATAGGATTCTGGGGCTACCATACTACAGTTATAATATAAGGAACCTCCCCGAAAATACTATTATCTAGGCTTTTACATTAGAGCCAGCTGAGATCGACCTCCTAGGCCAACAACAGCTCAGCTTCCACTGAGAAACACGCGGCAAAGCGATAAAAAAGGCCAACGACACAAACCTACGCAGCCCTACTGAAAATAATAAGGTGTAACTACAAAAGCCCTTAAAGCCCGATAAACAAACCGTACATAACAAAAGTGAACAAATAAAGCCTGAAAAGAGAAGCCCAAAACCCGATACTGCCCTGCATACGCCCCAACCCTAAACCCTAAACCCTAAACCCTATAAACCCTAAACCCTAAACCCTAAGGTGGTCTTGGCAATTTGCGGCGGTACTTTCAGCTCGAGCTTTGAGCGCCGGGCTAAGAGGAACCAGGGAAGGAAGACAAGCTCCTTAGCGGCCGGTCCGAATTCTGTCTTTAATGTAATAACAAGTAGTGTTCAGGGTTTAGGACTTTGTGTAAGAATACCATCAGATTATTTATGTTAGGCTTCTGTTTAAAGATTCAACATTTGTTGAGACGGGTCTTACAGTTATAGTGACTATTGCGTTCCTTTGAGGCATTTCATAAGGCTCCAAAGCATTCGGGCTACCAGGGGCTTGAGAGGGGCCTAGGGTCTATAAGGGTTAAGGTCTAATTCGGGTTCACGTCACAAGCCTACCTTCATTTCGCGGGTTCTTCACATGCACCCTCATCTAAAAGTTATATCGGTGCCCTACCGAACACGTAGCTCATGGAAGGTAAACGTAGGGGCGATGTCTTTGGGGTGGCTAGGGGGTCGGGGGGGTTTGGGAATGGGGGCCTGGGCTTCGGAACGTCATCTTCAAACTTAGATCTTGTGCGCCAGAAGTGGAGCATCTCTTCTGACGGGTCTTGCGAGCAAAGGTGGCCGAGCCCCTTGCCAGCATGTTCACCTGGTTACTGGCCTGCAGCGGCTGGGGAACGATCCCCCTTCGTCGAGGGCGGATGTTGTTCATACATATATATAAAAATATATTTATTTATTTATGCTGTTGGATTCAAAGATTTGGGCTTGGTGCTTTCCTGTTTGAGTCGCTTTCTGGGCGTCGGGTTACGGGTCTGAAGTTCAGCGCGTGGCGTTTGGGCTAAGTTGCAGGTGGGAATACTCGAACGGATAATTACCATCTACCCATCCATCATCAACACCAACGACCACCATCGACCACAACATGGGGGAATCACACACACACACACTCATCATCATCATCATCATCATCATCATCAGCATCATTATCATCATCATCATCTTCATCATCATCACCATCACCATCACCATCATCATCACCATCATCATCATCATCGTCTTCATCATCATCATCACCATCATCATTAGCAGCATCATCATCGTCATCATCGTATGCTCCTTAAACAACCAGAACCTAGACATACTTACACCCCTAATCGAAACCGCTGTAGGGCTACTCTAGAGTAACATGCCTTTAAAACGGCAGGCGACCCAAACACCTAAGTTCAGAACTGCCAATGCCACGCTCTAAAGTTATGTTCGATGCTCCCTATAGTCTCCATTGTAGTTCCTTTTTGGGGATGCTTTATAAACTCCTTAATATATACTTGGTTAAACCAAAAAAGGAACTACCATGGAGACCACAGGTCTAGGTACTTCATAGCACCCGAAGACTCCACCAATATCCCTTGCCTCCTCTGGCGCCGGGTCTTCGACACCTCGCCGAAAGAGCGACTTGTCGGTGCTGGGCGGCCTGGAACTGGGTAGTTTTCTGAATTAAGGTCCCTGTTTAGGTCCCCAATATTGTACGGCACCCTTATACAAAGGACCCCCAAAAGGGACCCTAATTTAGAAAACTACCCAACTGTCGATGTGGGGATCAGGCTCTCAGCTTCGTTGAATCTGGTCGCACCATACCGCGAAATCCCCAAACGATCCCTAAACCCGGTAACGTAAACCTTAGATCAAAAAGAACCCTAAATTCGGATTTCTGCATTCCGTCCTCAATCCCGCTAAAGCCACAGTCCGAAACTCGCGAGTCCCGAACTCCCCTAAACCTCGAAACCCCCAACCCCAAAAAACCTCACCTCTGGTTGGTTTAGGGTTTAGGGTTTAGGGTTGGCTCGAAGAATGTCAATGTAGGAACCTGGTTAAGAAACTTTGGATCTTTACTAGGGTTCTTCATATTATGGATCCAAATTTTTAGCGGTTGTAAAGGGCCAGGGTTTCTTCACCAGGCTCTTACGCTACCTAGTTAGGCGCATGTTGGGTTCTGGACCGTCGGGGTCTCGATCAGGACTTGCTTGAGGGTTCAGCGGGTTTAGGGTTTAGGGTTTAGGGTGCCATTCTCCGAAGCAAAGTTACAAGTACCTCTTACCGCGTCTTACATGCAATTCGATACATGTAGTTGTAACTGCAGTTGCTCTTGTGAAAACTACATCATAAGAAGACTTAATTTTAGGACACTTAAGCCATACTTAGGATGGTGCCAATGAGATATTCTTGCATCGCAAACGCTGTGTAAACCTGCGCTGTCCAACGTATCCCTATTAAAGGTCCACCGGGGACTAGAAACCCCACAACGTCAAAACCAAACTCACAGCTGCCAACACCAAATGCAACAAACTTTGGCATTTCGGGAAGACAATCAGGGACGTTGACGAAAAAGAACCCCCACACGAGGAACTAACACGGATCGACACGGCCTGCCACTCTCTTGAGGATATCCGATCCCGGGTATGGTGCCATAGCCTGGTCGGAGGGGACGGGTGCTATCAAGGAGAAGGAACGATGATGCTGATGCTGATGATTATAATTCTCGCTACCATTTCGTTACGGCGCTATTACGATTACGGCGATCAGTATTACTGCCACTCCGACTATTATATTCCGCACAGTTCTTGTAGGGGGCTGTACCCAAAGCAATAGTACTAGGCATTCTGACTGTGATTGTAGCGCGTCGAAGGTGGCTAACTTCCTACATGCTCAGACCATGATCCTCCATTTCTGAACATACCTTAACCTACCAAAACCTACTTTTTTGTAGGGTCCCTATAAATTCCATATTAAGGTTACAATAAGAACCTACAAGAAAGTAGGTTTTGGTAGGTTAAGGTATATCTGGGTTAAAGCTTAGACAGGGTTTAAGGTTTAACATTTCTGAATAAACCTGGGTTAAAGTTTAGACAGGGTTTAAGTTTTAAGGTCTAGGGCTTATGTTAACTTAATGTTTGAGGATCATGGTTTGGGATTCAGGCTTAGGCTTGACGTCAGGCGGCTAGTTATGTTATGCAAATGTTTGAGAGGACAACCTAAAACCCATGCACATTCCGATGAAATCGCGAAGGCGCATCCGGTTCGGATGCCTCAACTCTTGTTCTCGAATCCTCGAGCCGTAGCCACCATGTACTTCACATTCTGCTGGCAGTGCTGATCCGCACCCTGCTTTGTAGGTCCCACCAGGTCCAACGACAACAGGTAAGCCGCCGGTACCGGGACTCAACCGCCTTTGTAGTAATCTTTATCAATAGCAACCCTTAGAGGTATACTGTCGCCGAAGGCCCACCCACTGACCGTTCAAACGCAGTGAAACCGTTTCCCTTGCAGACGGCATGCACGCACTTTCGCTGTGGGATGCAACCGTTTCCTGCACAGCTGAACCCCTGTTTCGAGAAGCAAACTCTGCAATGGCAATAGAATCAACACGAGGCATGCGTCGCTTCGCTCCGCAGGCAACTACCTGTTCCTACATAACACCGAGATGCTTCAAGTACAATCGCTTCGCGCAGTACAACCCGCGAACCGCAAAAGGGACCTTTAAAGGAACCCTTCAAAGAAACCCTTCAAGGTAGTGTATGCATGCGACCTCGGAACCCACCCGCCAAGCACGGCTGGCAGAACGGACGATACGAGATCTGGTTCCTCCTAGCTCCTGCCTATAGTCTCCATTGTAGTTCCTTTTTAGGGTTACCTTATAGGATCCTTAATATAAAAATGGTTAAACCAAAAAAAGGAACTACAATGGAGACTATAGGTGGTTTTGCGCGTCCAGCTTTATGATATGACTCAGCGCAGCAATGCCAAAACCAATTTTGCAGCAGATCGCTGACCACCTTGTTTGAGCGTTTAGGGATTCAGGGTTGTTTGCTTTGGATTTTGTCATTTTTGGTAAATCCATATAGGGTAAAACCCAAATCCTAAAGCCACATACCCTACTGCAGCCTGACAATAGAGCACCAAGGCTGCGATCTCCGGCGCTTCTAAGTACCGCCGCTATTGTCTCTACAGCATGTCCAGATATGTACGGGATCTTCAGTTCCAAAGTGGGGTTCCATGCGCAGCATCGCATGCTCCCTGTTTAGCAACAGTATAAACATATATATATATATATGTATATATATATATATATTAACTAGTCCTTATATAGTAATATACCAAAATAATCATCTATCCTTACAGCCGGTTGGAAGTTTAAAGGGCTGCTATTTGACTAAATCCCATATCGCACACATCTGAGCAAACAAACAAACTGTTCCGAAGACCCACTTTCGGAACGCTAACCCGAAATACGCGTGCTGCAGCTTTTGATGTTTTCTATTGAAGGCTCACTGTACGGCCCGGGGTTGACAAGCTTTCGAGCTTCAAGTGCCACAATACCACACCACCGTTCATTACCCTAAACCCCAATACCTATATCACTATGAGGCGCCTTGGGCTCTAAACCCCAAACCCTCAGCGTAACCCTCGGTCCGCATAGAGCCTAAACCACGCAACCCGAATCCCACAAGGGGGGCACTGGGCCTCCCAAAGGGCGCGTGGGGAGGCTTTGCGCCCCTCCCTGGTGGTAGACGACGCCTGAGGCTCATGGGCCCACGCCGAGCTGCTTCTCAGATTTCGGGCGTGCTTTGTGGAAGGGGTTTAGGGCTGATAGGGCTTATAGAGTTTAGGATTTATAGGGTTTGGGGCTTATAGGGTTTAGGGCCAGGGTTTCGGCGGCCCGATGCGTGTAGGGATGGGAGTGCACAGGATCAGGATCTTCCTGGATGTAGAGTTTAGGGTTTGAGGTTCAGGACCTCCTGCGTCTACGACAGCCCAGGTCAACTCCAAATATCTATAACCCTCCATACCTGAAAACCACACACCCTGAACCCTGAACCCTAAACTCTGAACCCTCAACCCCATAAGCCCCATAAATCCTAAACCTTATAAACCCTAAACCCTGAACCCTAAACCCTATACTGTAAACCCTAAACCCTGAACCCCAACCACAACCCCTAAACCTTTCAGGACTGAAAGACAAGCAGCCCCGAACCCTGCAGCTCCCTCTAAAGCCGAAAAGCCATAACCCCCGCTGCCACCGGCCAAAACAAATCCTAGGATTTGGGGTTTAGGGCTTAGGGTTCAGGGTTTAGGGTTTAGGTATGACCCCCTACTTCAAAAAAACACAACAAATCCAATAGTCCCATGACCGCCCCAACCCCTGAAGCCCAAAAACTGACGAACGCAAGCTACAACTGAACCGAGCCCCTTACCATGTCCAGCGCGAGGCCCAGGATGCCCCGAAACCCTAAATCCTATGGCCCCCTAAATCCAGGAAATAGTGTTCAGGGCTGAATTTGAGGCTAATATAGGAGCCTTAATAGTTAGACTAGGGTATTGGGCTCCTTTATCCTTTATAGTATATATTTTAATAAGGAGCCCTAGGGAACAAATGTTGGCAATTATTTGAAGCTTCTTTTTGGAGTGCGCCTGGGGCTTCACCGCCGGTGGAGTATGGCATCGAGTTGTAAGCCATGCTGCCTGTGGGATCTTCAGGCTTAGGGTTTAGGGTTTAGGCTTAGAGCCGGGCTTCGCGGTGTGGTGTGGTGTCTTCTAACACAAGGTCAATTAGACGAGTCAGACCACTGTAATCTAGGGGCCTCAAGTTGTAGAATAGGGTTTGGGGGTATATATTGTACTATAATTGTATTGAGGATCCACCAAAATAGTATAGGTAATCATTAAGGCCCCTATATTGTCAGAAATTTACCAGGGGCTTCCAGCTGCAGGTAGAATAGGGCTGGCATAGCCGCGAACAACAGACTGCTTGCTCAGCGCGATGATCCTTCTAGTAGACTTCTAGGAGCTGTAATATAGGGGCCTTAGTAATTAGAATAGGGTTTTGGGACCCACTATACTCTGATAAAAATAAGGAACCCCCAACATATTTAGGCCCCGACAGTAAGCTCGGGATACGTAGGTTAAGGATCAGGGATGGGGAATTTAGAGGCTTTAGGGCTTGGTACCCAGACCACCGGGATGATCTAAAAAGTAGATCCCCTAATTTGGGACCCTATAAATATATACTAAAGGGTAAATAACAATCGGCCTCAAACCTTGAAGCCAGCCCTGAATCCTAAACCCCCTAAACCCTAAACCCTAAACCCCAGACCCTAAACCCTAAACCCTAAACCCTGAACCCTAAACCCCCAAACCCCTAAACCCTAAACCCTGGTTGACCATTGACTTCCCTCTCATGTTCCTTATGAGAACACTGAGGCGATCTTGCATCTGAGGCTCATGGTGCGAAGTGTGGTGGGGGCTTGACACATGGACCAATATTCCGGGGTTTCCGACAATTAGGGTACCTTGTTTTGGGGTCCTTATAATAGGGATCCTACTATTTAGGGTACTATATTAGGGTCCCCTATTTTCGGAAACCCCCATATTCCGGGATATACTACAAGCACTGCTCGCCTAGAGTTATGAAGCAGTACTAAGAGGAGAGCCAACACGGCGGGAACGCCATGTTTCAACCCTGATCCCGTCGAGGCCGAGCTGTGCAGGTAGCTAATGTGTAGCGTGGGTCAGTTATATATACATTCGGACCGCATCATCATGCTGCATACAGATCCCCAAAGTCAGCGGATGTTTCAGTTTTCCACAGTTTAGGGTAGGGTTTGGAATTAGGGGGCATCTACAATGTAGTGGCTTTGATTTTGCGCTGCGCATCCCGGAAAAATGCCACCAAGGCACAGAATCAGAATCAAATAGACATGGAGCAGGAGGGGTCACACTGCCACTGTGGTGTTACGCTATCGAAATTTGAGCCACGTCCTGGTGACCTTCGGACACGGTGATGGTCAGGACCTCGAGGAGGCTTAGGGTTCAGGGTTCAAGGCGATGTCTGCGAAGATCATGAAACCGATCATGCACGGAGAGTGACGATGATGATCCGGAGCTGCCTTGCCAAACTAGCACAGACAGAGAGAAGAGAGAGGGATGGTGTTGATACTGATGTGAACACAAACACACAAACACGCTAACGCAGAGGAGGATGCAAAGTGTGACTGTCTCTGTTGCTGTCGCTGTTGCACCGGTCGATGATGTCATGATCGTAGGAGGCTTTGCCTGCTCTGATTTTAATGGCTGTTGCACTTGCCGTTGCTGCTACGTAAGAATGCTGCTATTCTCCTGTTTAGTCGTCATCATCAACGTTCAGAGTCATCTATATAATTGTGGCAGCAGTGATTACATTGCAGTCAGCGCCAACTGGCCGAACCGTGCGTTTCCAGCCTCACCCCGCCTTGCAAGGACTATGACCATCATCAAGCTACTTCTGGTTTCCTACATGGGTGGTTGTCAAAATTATGGTCCCGTTTTTGGTCCTTATTATAACACGGCACCTAGTATTTAGGGGCACCCCAAAAGGGACCATAATTTTGACAACTACCCACAAATCAAGGTGGAAGGCAAAACAAACTTTTAGACCTGGAGAGATCTTTACGGTGCACGAATTCGTCATGCGGAGCTGCTGTCTTCTGGCTCCATATGAATTCTTAGCCGTCGCCAAGTGCCGGCCGCACTTGCCAGATGGTGTGTTTTGAAGGAATTGTAGGACCCTTGGGCGCATAATGTAGAGGCCTTAATGATTAGAATAGGGTCTTGGACTCCTTTATAGTATTATTATAATACGGAACCCAACAGTAATATGGGTAATTATCTCTGCTTCTATCTTAAGGGTCTAGGGTCCTGAGATCCCGCGCCCCCCCCCCAAAGGTTATCATGGCCACATTCCTGGTATTATGTCGAGTTATGTATGTAATGTAGGGGCCTTAATAATAACTAGAATACGGTTTTGGGGGGTAGATTCCACTATAATTAAAATAAGGAGCCCCCAAAATAGTACAGGTAAATTTTAAGGCCCTATACGATGTATGTATACTAACCTTATATACCGAGCTACTGAGCGTGTCCAGAGAAGTGCCCTGAAACAGGGCTCGACCTTGAAGGACTGCTTCGAACCCTAAACCCTAAACGCCTAAACCCTAAACCCCTAAACCCCCTAGGGCAGCTTGGCATGGAAAGGGCAGCCGGACCCTCCTTGTGGCGACCTGTGCAGACATTGGGAAAACTGGTGAGACGAGTCTGGTTTAAACCCTCACGGGGGTTTAAGAAAATAGGGTTTATAGGGTTTAGGGTTTAGGGTTTAAGAAAATAGGGGACCCTAATATAGTACCCTAAATAGTAGGGATCCTTATTATAAGGACCACCCAAAAAAGGGTACCCCTAATTTTCGGAAACTCCCATATGAGCTACCTGCGTCTGGCGCACCTCAGCTCGCTTCAGCGGTCTTCCCGCCTGCTCTCACAGGTTGGGTTTAGGGTTTAGGGTTCAGGGTTTAGGGTTTAGGGTATGAAGGGCTCTTGGGAACGAGTGCACGACAACCACGACGATACAATCGGAGATCGCACAAGTATCGACTACATATGGGTAGTTGTAAAAATTATGGTCCCTTTTGGGGTACCCTAAATAATAGGTCGTATTATAATAAGGACCTAAAAAGGGACCATAATTTGAACAACCACCCATATGACGTACATAAGTTAGGGCCCATAAGTCTGAACCCCCCGGTGGGTTTCAGGAGTGCTCCTGGTCGAGCTGCAGCTTTGTCCGTAAAGATCTCGACATGCAGGGGCTCTTGGGGACCATGAAGAGGCGCCGGTGATCAGAATGGTTTGGGCGCTACAATACTTTAGGACGGCCGAAGCGATAGATATCGAAGAGAAAGATCTGGTCAACGATTCGTTCTTACAGTTCAGTCGTCATGATGGTAGGCGAATGACAAGCATGCCTAAACCCTAAACCCTAAACCCTAAACCCTAAACCCTAAACCCTAAACCCTATACCCTAAACCAGAGCCCTCCTTCTCCACCTGCCTTCAAAAAACAGAAACTACAACCCGCACTGCACCCCTCCCCCTGACAAGGACAGAAAGCGCCAACCCTAAACCCTAAACCCTAAACCCCTCCCCCCTGACAATGACAAAACGCCAACCCTTGAAACCGCAAGATCGACAGCTTAACTTCACAACTCGAAGCCTTAAACCCCAAAGCTGTAAACCTTACCCATTACCCTACACCCTTCAAGGGTTCCAGCATCGCAAGCGCAGGCCCGTATACACAGGATCCCGAACTACGTACATCCTGCCTGTTGACATCCTTGAAAACAGAAACCCCTAAACGCAAAGCCCTAAGGTGGTTCGGCGCCTGGCATGGCCACGAAGCGCATGAAGTCGGTGGAATCTCGCTCTTTCGCCCGACTCTGGCGCTCCTCGAGTTCCGTTTTTGGGGGCATCTTGG
Organism: Symbiodinium sp. CCMP2456; assembly: GCA_905221635.1. Classification (NCBI taxonomy): domain Eukaryota; class Dinophyceae; order Suessiales; family Symbiodiniaceae; genus Symbiodinium; species Symbiodinium sp. CCMP2456. Next base: position 31,158 of record CAJNDV010009169.1, read on the forward strand.
GTTTAGGGTTTAGGGCCAGCAGCTTTGTATGCGTTCACTCCAGGGGTATACATTGGTCTTCGAATCTGACGATTGCCCAGAGGCTTGGCCAGCGTTCACTCCTTTGGATTTTTCCAAGGGTGTGTCACAGAGGGTTGTGTAGCGTTGTAGCCATACAGTACCTTGGCCCCACACAGTCTATCGTTGCAAGGACCTGTATAAACATATCATAGCATGGACACCTAATAAAGGTAGGCTTTAGAGGGTCCACGTAGTGATTTAGGCTTCAAACTCTGGATTCAGATGAAATGTTCTGCTTCCGATCTCTAGTGCCACTGACCATGGCGTTTTGTTGGAATTTTGGGATGTCGGAAAAAACCCTAAACGGCCCTAAATGCTCCTTAGGGCCGTTTAGGGTTTAGGGCAAGAGAGAGACAGGCACCTCCCAAGCTTGAACGACACCGTACATGCCGAACCCTCAATCCCGAGTTCATGAAGTTGCCAAACCCCCCATAAACCCCAAAACCAAACACGCATGATGAAACTAGGTCCCCCAAACCATGATTAGGATGGTCTTGTTAGACCCAACTCGGTCCTGCATGTCCTTCTCGAGGCGGGGAAGCGCCCTGATAAAGAACACATAGTTGAAGCTGAAAAGGGTTAAATAATTTAGTTTAAGTTAGCACAGCATAGGGTTCTCTTAAGAGGGTTCTATGGTTATAGTAATCTCTTGAAGGACACCAGTTTAAGCTACCATAAATATCATAAGGATCTATAGTAAACCATACAATTTCCTTCTTATGGTAACTTCGGTTGAGTAAACATCCTTAGCAAGAACTCAGGGAAAGGGGAAGAGCTCCAATGTGGTTTAGGGCTCTGGAGGACTACCGGTTCAAGGGTTTAGGGTTTAGAGT
>CAJNDV010009169.1:41754-56600 GCA_905221635.1 Symbiodinium sp. CCMP2456
CACTTACCACTTACCACTTGCTACTTACTACTTACTACTTACTACTTACTACTTACTACTTACTACTTACTACTTACTACTTATACTACTACTACTACTACTACTACTACTACTACTACTACTAGAAGAAGAAGAAGAACAACAACAAGAACAACAAGAACAATAACAACAACAGGAATGATAACAACAACAACAACAACAACAACAACAACAACAACAACAACAGCTGCAACTGAAACTTCAACAAAAGCAACATAAGCAACTACAACAGCAACAACAACAACAACGACAACGGCAACAACTACAGCAACAGCAAACATGAGAAGCCTCCGGCTACACAATAAACTTACCCTAACCCCTCATGGAACCCTAGGACCAAAACCCTAAAGTCTAAAGAAGGTTGCTACCCAGGCGCCTCTTTGAGATCACCTGCGAGGAGTACCACCTCCACGCCCTGACAAAGGAAAGCTCATATATATATATATATATACAACCAAAAATCAGAAACGATAAAAGGGTTTGTATATAAATAAAGATATACAGTATGTATATATATATATATAATATATATATATATATATATACATATGTATTTAGTTATGTGTGCACATATAAACTTATACATGCATTTTTGCTCATGTGTATATATATATATACAACCAAAAATCAGAAACGATATATATATATATATATGCATAGTATGTATATATATATATATATATACATACATACTTATAAACATATATATTTATATGTATATATATATATACATACGCATATTTATTTCTTTGTGTGTGGATATGTATGTGTATATATATATATATATATGTATGTATGTATGTATGTATGTATGTATGTATGTATGTATGCATGTATGTATATAACTAGAAGAGTCTGACCTCTAAAGCTGTCCGTGGATTGCGGTTCAAGGTCAGGCAGAACCTATGTATACATATGTGTGTATATATATACATATATACATACATATATACATACATATATACATACATATATACATACATATATATATATATATATAGAGATCATCCAGCAAATCCGAAGCGGACCCCCTACCGGAGTGCAGAGGTACCAGAAGTCGGAGCCGTAGACGTCTGGGCTAGCACGGTTGACCTTCAAAGGATGGTATTGGGTTTAGGCTTCTGCACCCAAACCCCGAACACCAAAGTAGAACCTAAACCCTGAACCGTAAACCCTAACCAAACCCTAAACCCTACCCCTAGCGATGCAGAGCTCGAAATGAGCAAAACCGCTGACTAATCCAATGGATGTGAGCTCTGCTGGTACTGCCACTACTACATCCTGCCACCACTACGTCTACCGCTACGACTACTCTGAAAACAAGTGCTACCACCACCACAAACCCAGAAGATAATTACAGCGAAGTTTGCGCGTGTAGAGTAATCCTAAACCCTAAACCCTAAACCCTAATGACTAAGAGCCGGAAACTGCAGAGAAAGGTCAGGGGGGCCTCCATGGCCTCACTCAGGGGCGGCCAGTTCGCCTCCAGGACTTCTGCTTGTGGAGGTCTAGGGTTTAGGCACGGTTTAGGGTTTTAGGGTTTAGGGTTTAAGGTTTAGGGTTCAGGGATATTAGAGCCTGAGGCTATGAGCAACGTGGCGTGTGTGAAGCAGCTGGTTGAGCATTTTTGTACATGTGCCCAACACGAGCAACTCTGACACTAAAAAACCTTGCATTCTTGACTGTGACTTGTTTTGCTGATAACCTGCGGTGTTCACGATTACGTACCTGCCCTCCAAGGGAATACTCGCTCGGTCCAGGTACTCCTTAGTTAAGGGTTTAGGGTTTAGGGTCCCTAAACCCTAAATCCAGAATCCAAATCCCTCAGCCCTAGGCCGTTAGCCCTGAACCCTCCTAAAACTTATCACCCCCAAACCGTTATAAACCCTTACGAAACCTTATACACCCTACAAACCCTTACGCACCCTGAAAAATCCACTGTAAACCCTTACCAGCGCTGATAAATGCCTATAGACCCTTATAAACCCAGATAAACAAACCGGAAAGCCCTACGTAATCAAACCCCGTAGACCCTACACCCTCATAAACCCTTGTAAACCCTTAAACCGTTGTAAAACCTTCTGAACACCGAACCCTTAAAAACCCGAAACCCCTATGAACCCTACGATCCTTTGTGGCTCTCTTCGAGGATCCGTCCGAGGTTGCCTTCTTCTCGCGCCGCCCGCGCGGCGGCGCATCCTCAACCACCTGGTCGGCTCAGGCTTCAGGTTTCTGGTTTAGGGCTTATAGGGATTTAGGTTTAAGGAGTTAGGGATTTAGGGTTTAGGGATTTAGGGTTTAGGGATCTAGGACTTAGAGATGTAGGATTGGGGTTGGGAGTTAGGGGTTTAGGGTGCAGGGGTGTAGGGTGTAGGGATTTGGGATTGCGGACGAGCTGAGGGTCTGTATTCAGTAGGTTTTTTTGGAAACCAAGCACCCAAAAGCCCGCTGGTGGCAAAGCTGGCAGTTCATGATGATCGAGGATTGAAGCCGCAAAGAGCTCGTGACATACTTCCGAAGGGGTCAGACAAAAGAGCTCTTTGCATTACGTACGGTATATCGACTTTTACTCGTAACAAGAAGCACCGAAAGGTTTATACCGAGTACTCGTTTGGTAGGCATTAGGCACTGTGGGATTAGCAACAGTGCACAGCCTGCATTATGTAGAGTCCCCAGAGAGAAAGAAAACTCCGGCACAAAACGAGTTTCTCTATAACCCCAAGAATCCGGCGAAAAAGTCCGAAGGAGTTGGCACCCTAAACTCCTAAACCCTAAACCGATGCCCTAGTGACATTGGGGGGCCTTGAATCTACAAAATCTTCAACATGCGCTATAAAAAAGGCCCGGCTGCTCGCATGGACCGACCCAGCTGCTCCCCCTTCCGCAAAGGATCGAAGTTTCGGAAGCACTGCGGCACGATTTAGGGGTTTGAGGGTTTAGGGTTTAGGGTCTCGGAAAACTTAGGCTTCTGCATGGCCGCATCCTTCGGCAACTTCTCATGGGCCTCTGCATCAGTGTAGGCGCCCGCCTTGTAACCGAGAACTGGACACCTTCTAATTCCTGGTTGGATCTTCATCCTAAACCCTAAACCCTAAACCCTTTATCCCTAAACCCTAAACCCTAAACCCTACACATCATGACCTCAAGCTTGGGTCGAACAAGACTCGTCGCACAAATCCCCTCCGCCCAACATGCCAAAGACGGTGTAGAATCTAGGATATTGGGTCTAGGATTTAGGGTTCAGGGTTCTGGGCCATTATATGTTGCGTACTACATACTATAAGGGCATGGCAGCCCCCCAGCTGGATTTGCAAGCTGGTTCGAAAACAAGACACCATTCAATATTGGCATAACCACGTTCTCTGGCACACGGGTATTCGTCGTGCCACTTGTCCCGTTCCTCGGTTTCCAGCTCCAGCATTGCGTCGCACCAGTTTTCCCAGAGATACGCAAACTGTAGGATCTCTCGCAGTGCAGCGCGGCAACGATGGGCAAGCTTCTTTGCTTGAAACCTTGCTGATCCAGCTCCAAACTATAAGCCCAAAATCCAAAAGCTCCCCAAGCCCCCCCACAATTGTGCGTCCATGTGGAGGTTGAAGGCTTGGACCCATCGGAGCTGCAGCGTGGGAAGCATGGTCCGCGGATTGGCTTCGGTGGCGGGACTTGCGCTCAACACTCAACAAACTGGTTATTTCTCATCTGGGCACTCAGCAGCTCCCTTGGGAGCTTAGGCTCAGACGTCTCACGCGACGATGCAGCCACAACAAGGGCACTGCTCCATAAACCTAAACCGAGAGCAAGGTCTTTGGGCTTGACGCACACTCCTCAGCTCTAATAGAGCATTTCGGATTTATGATCTAGGGTTTAGGGTTTAGGGGTTTGGGGTTTATACAGTTTCAGTTTCAAAGCATAGTATAATATAATCCCTCGACAAACCATTGCCTCAACCTGCTCCTGTGTTTCAGGAAGCGTCTAAAGTTTGGGGTTATTGATTTTGTCTGGGTGGCTTAGAGCCCTAAACTAAATCTTGTAAAACTATAAACCCTAAGGAGCATCCCGATAATGGTCATGTACCGAAAGAGGGAAAAAGAGCTGTGCCTTCTTCTCATCCTCCTCCTTGACCTCGACCACCTTTCAATAGCGCTTAGGCACCGTGCTGTGCACATTATACTTATATATATATATACACATATATATATATATATGCATATTCTATATATATATATATATGTACATATGTATATATATATATATACATATGTATCAGTCCCATGACTACGCACTTTGTACTTCGACCATACATGGGTTTTTATTACTGTGTCACTGTGTTTACTCCATTCTGCACAGGAAGCGAGAGCCGCGACATTGGGATGTTGTTATAAGTTTAGGACTACCGTAACGCCAGCCAGCATGGCGACTGAACGTTTGCGAGCAGATAAGTAGCGTGCCTTCGTTGCTCAACATGGGCGTTAGGCAAGCAAGTGCCAACTTGGCGTGGAGCTCGACCCCATCATGAGTATCCATCATCACCGTTTGAACTTTGCCTCTTGTGAGGGCGATGCCTAGTAGCACCTTTGCCTACTATAGGGGCTTTAATAATTAGAATTGGGTTTTGGGGGCCCATTATGCTATGTTTATTAACGGAACCCCCAAAATTAGTACAGGCAATTATTTAGGTGCCTACATTACGATCTACAAGCCAGCCCAATGGTTCTTGTCTTGCAGGGGCGCTGCTGCAGGTGTTGGGTTTTGAGTTGAAGACCTACCATGCAGGTGTCGGGCGCTGGGTTTAAATTACCCATAATAGGGAATATACCATAATTCCCATAGTTTAAGGTCCTTAAGGTAATGCAGGATGTACATCATCAACAGTAGGGCCTTTGGGTCTACACTTCGGCACAATTTGCGGGATGGATCAAAGATTGAACTTAAAGGGTCTCTGTCTCTGACTAGGTTTAGGGTTTAGGGGTTTAGGGCGGATCGAAATGTAAAATGTGCGGGTTGGCTTAGCTTGGACGGAACCTGCAGATTCACCGGGAAATTTTTGTTTCGCTGAACTCTGAACCCTGAACCTGGCCCAAACCCTAAACCCAAAACCCAACCCCGTTGCTTTTACTTAAAATGAGCTCCGGAGCTCTCTACTATAGGAACCTGATTGAGCAAGCAACCCTGGGTCCCGAACCCCCTAAACTAAAGGAAACTACACGTGGGGAGTTTAGGGTATATAGGGCTTCCATAAGGCTTCTATAAGGTATACAGACCTTCAATAAGGCTCCTATAACGGTAACTACCCACCTGAAAATGTCCTAGACTAAACCCCTAAACCCTAAACCCGAGAAACCCCACAACGGTTTTTTAACCCCCCCATAACCCAAGATCCGGAAGAGCCGAAGCCCCAAACCAACCCCCAGCAAAAACCACACCCTCCTCAAAACCGCTAGGATCCTCAGCCCTAAACCCTAAACCCTAAACCCTATAAGCCGTAAGCCCCAAAAACCCTAAACCCTACACCCTATACCCCTAAGAACCCCTAAGATCCCAAACCAATGGCTTCAAACCTCCGAGAATCCTCATCTCTCAAATGCCAGTAACCTCTACCCCCTACGAACACATACTTCAAATCCGAACCCCCACCCTCTCCCCCCCAAACCCTAACCTTTTAAACGCCAGAATACCCAAGCTGCTACGAACCTCCCAAGACCCCGAACCCGACACAACGAATTAATCCTTTAAGCCACCCCTAAAGACCTTTCAAAAGGGATCCTAAACCCTAAACCCTAAACCCTAAACCAAAGCTCCGAAGTACCTCAACCGAAGATCTGAACCCATCAACCTATAATGTAGGGGCCTTAAAGAGTTACCAAATACTTTTTTAGGGCTCCTTGACTATCTTGGGGGGGGGGGGCTCCGTGTTATAATTATAGCATAATGGGCCCCAATTCCTTGACTATTTTGGGGGACTCCGTGTTATAATAGTATAATGGGCCCCAAAACCCTATTCTAATTAGTAAGGTCCCTACCCTAAGGGTCCAAGTACCTCATAATCATCTACTCTCCCATATAGTAACCTGCATAATGACTATCCGAACCCCGAGTACCCAATTACTGGGTCCTTTGGACCCCTATAGGGTTATAGGAACCCTTAAAGAACCCTGAAACCCTGAAACCCTAAACCCTTGAAGAACCCTGAAACCCGAAACCCTAAACCCTTGCAGAACCCTGAAACCCTGAAACCCTAAACCCTTAAAGAACCCTGAAACCCTGAACCCAAACCCTAAACCTTTAAAGAGCCCTGAAACCCTGAAACCCTAAACCCTTGAAGAACCCTGAAAGGACAGGTTCCTAGAGGGTCCATATATACTACTATTATGGAATTAGGTCCCCAAAACCAGAATAGGGATGGTCTGTTGGGACCTGATTCCATAATGATAGTGTATATGGGTAGTTCTCTAAATTAGGGTCCCTTTTTAGGTCCCCATTATTTATAATACGGCACCCTTATAAAAAGGACCCCCAAAAGGGACCGTGACTTAGAGAACTACCCATATACCTGATTCCATATAATAGTGTAGACCCTAAACCACTAAACCCTAAACCCTAAACCCCTAAGCCGTATATGGACGGCTTCAAAGGAATCGGCTCGCGCCTTGTCCGCCGCACGCAGCTCGTCCAAAGGAGAGGCGTAGGGATACGTGAACTCCTGGCAACTTGCGAGTTTAGGGGTTTAGGGTTTAGGGTTTAGGGCTTTAGGGCTTTAGGGTTTAGGGTTTAGGGCTTAGGTTTTAGGGTTAGGGTTTTGGGTTTAGGGGTTTTGGGTTTAGGGGTTTAGGTGAGTGTTATCATGTTGGATAAGGACGTTACTTTAGGATCTGAGTATCGGCTGTTCTACATTCGGGTGCCTTGTTGTGAAAAGCTCATTTCTTCAAACTTGTCAGGTTCAGGGTGCTTTTGAATTAGGTGTGGAGCTGTTTGGTGAAGAAGCCATGCTTGAATACAGCGTGCTTGCAACTAAACTATTCAAGGTCGACGAGCGAGGTGCATGTATAAAAACATGGCACAGTGCAAATCTTCATCGTGAGTTCAGCTCATAGAACATCTGGATATATGCATTCCTTCTCCAACTACCTCTCATCCTGGATCAGCATACCAAGGCACCGTTTGACTCAAATTCAGGAGCTGCTGTTTCTTGAGGCCAGACGGAAGTGCGTGGCATCGTGCCTTTACTTGGAGGCCCAGGGAACTTAGTCTGTCGGTTATAAGTAGAGTTATAATTGGGATAACTCCATTTAGGGGACTTATAACTCTACTTATAACCTACTTACTTAGTTCCCTGGGCCTCCAAGTAGGACACTGCAGTCGCAACCCAATCTCAGGTTGAGGTTGCTTTGGGCCGATGCCCCTGAATCTAGATCTCTAGGTATTGGGGTTTAGGGTTTAGGGTTTAGGGGGTATTGTCGACTCATATATTTCGACTCCCCCTCCGAAAATTGCACAAAATCCAAGTCAGAGAACGAAAATTAGAACCCCCTCCCCCTAAATTGCAAAATCTGAGGCGGCCAAGACCATGTAAGATTTATGGATGCGGTGTAGAACCTGTTCGACCCTCAGACCACTGCAGGCATCTTTAGGGTTTAGGGTTTAGGTTTTAGAGGACCACAAACGCGCACCTAATTACGAAGACCGGGGCCTGAATCCTGAAGAAAGCGGTGGGATGGGTTTGTGGGGAGGGCGTCTACATATGAAGTGAACATTCTTGTGCAGGATTCGGGCTTGGGGCAGATTTATTGGGTCGGAAGTATGGAATTTATGGCCTAGGGCCTAATTAGAGTAATTAGAGCTTGTCGGGTTTCGGGTTTAGGGTTGAGGCAGAACTTATTGCATTCATGGTCAAGGGTTTGTAAGAGCTCAACCTTAAACATCCCTAAACCCTAAACCCTAGGGCTTTAAGGCGCTTAGCGCTCCTAGCTCTCAAAGCCCTGTTCCTCGGGCTTCTCCGGCGGCAGCGAGAAGCGCTGACCGGTCTCCATCTCGCTGAGATACCTGTGATTGTTGAGGGGTCAGGGTTTAGGGCTTAAGGATTATATCACGGTTTAGGGGTTTAGGGTTTAGGGTTTAGGGTTTAGGGTTTAGGGGTTTAGGGTTTAGGGTTTAGGGGTTAAGGTTTGTGGTTCAGGGCTTCGGGATTCAGGGTTCAGGAGTTTGGGGCATAGGGCTCACCCAGAGTCTCTGTTGTAGTTCCTTTGCTTTGGTTTTACCAATTGAATTTTAGGGTTTAGGGTTTAGGGTTTAGGGTTAATTGGATATAGAGATTTAGGATCCTGTAACGCAGGCCAACAAATAAACTGCAAGGGACAATTCCTCCAAGGTAGGGTGCATGGTCTAGAGTTGTGGAGCTTTTAGAACGTCTTGAAGTCCAAAATAGTTAACTTCTCAAGGGGAGATGACTCACATCATGATACTGTTCGAGCGAACCCGAGGACCCTTAGCCCTCGATCTTCGCCACAAGAGATCATCCCATAGAGCCATACCAGCAGAACCTCCCAACTACCCTCTATTATACCCTATATACCCCTATTTAGATCTGTTAAGGACCAAAAGGGCTCTATTAAAGGGTACTTGGGGGCTGCTGGTAGATCAAGGAACCCAAAAAGGCTGGTTTTGTCCAGATTAGGATCTCTTTACGGTTTAGGGTTTAGTCTTTAGGGTTTAGGGTTTTAGGGTTTAGGGGTTTAGGGTGTAGGGTTTAGTTTTTAGGGTTTAGGGTTTTAGGGTTTAGGGTTCAGGAATGGTGCCGTCTGGAGAGTAGAATCATGCAGGGCTCCCCATTTTGACACCTATACCCCATATGACCGACATCCGAAACGCCGGGCCGTACAACCTCATGTAGGAGCCTACATAATTTACCTATACTATTTTGGGTGGTTCCTTCTTGTAAATATGGTCTTTTGGGCACCAAAACCCTATTCTAATTATTAAGGCCCCTATATTAGTCGATGTCCGGGCTGGCAAAAACTGAAGAAGGCGCGCTTCCGACCCCGCCGACGCAACAATAAGGTTCTGAACGGTTATAGTTGGGTTTAAGTGCAGCTGACTCAGACAGAGTTCTCCGTAATAACATCAGGCTTATCTGTACTACTGTAGGGGCCTTAATAATTAGACTAGGGTTGTGGGGTCCTTATAGCATAATGATAATAAGGAACCCCCCAAATAATATAGGTAATTATTCGGGCCCTATATTAAAAGGAAGCCCTTGAAGCAACAACGAACGCGTTTTTGGTCGCTGGAAGCTTCTTGCGGAGCGAGGGTCAACTAAATGCCCTCTCACCTTCGGGAGTTCATCACGCTACTTCCTTGAAGCCCAGTACCCTGGCCCAAAATAGTTTAAACTTTTCTTTTAGTAGGGGGTTTAATATACCGAAAAGTTTAAAGTTTACCTACTGGGCTCCTAAGACTTCATACCTGAGGAGCTGAAAAACAACTCTCTTATAAACCCTAAACCCTAAACCCTATATTACGATGAAAGCTCCAATTAACGTGTTGAAGCCCCCAGGGCGTAGTCCTTGCCCGGGGAACTAAAGGTGAACCTTTGGGATTAGACAGAGATGGTAGTTCCCCAAAAGGGCTCAAGCTTACCTACGAGCTACTTACTCAACCACTAGGACTACAAGTTTCGAAGTTGTGCATCGTTCTTCTTCGGCTCCCCTAAACCCTAAACCCTAAACCCTAAAACCTAAACCTAAGCCCTAAACCCTAAAACCTAAGCGGCTCCATGTCTCAAGCACGTATCAGGGTCCCGGTGAAGCAATGCACCTTACGTCATCAAAAGAGTTAAGACCTACAAGGCTCAAGGTTGACTCCTTTGGACCCTTTTAGGGTTTAGGGATTAGGGATTTAGGGTTTGGACCCTTCTAGGATTTAGGGGTTTAGCGATTTAGGGTTTAGGGTTTAGGGCTTAGGGATTTAGGATTTAGGGTACCTTGAATCTCCCTAAAAGCCTATGAAACTGGCCAGAAGCCTCATCAGCACGCTAGGAAGTCTGTATTCTAAACCCTCAGAAACCCCCTGAACACCCTCACGCTTGGAAAACTGTTCGCTGCACGACAGCCCGCTCTCCGCTTCGTCTGCCAGACTCGATGACTTCTCTGGTCTAAATCAATTTATAAGGTTTGAAAGAGGGTTAGTGTGAAGGGTTACTGAAATAAGGGATACTGAAGGGGTTTAACATCGGGGCTTGGATAGAGACTCGCGTGTTGGGGATCTATGTTCTAATCTATGGGGACCACACAGGAGAATGAAGAATCACAAAGTCGTCAGACAACTAACGTATTCCACCCTTTCGACCAGCCTGGAAGACTGAATCTAAACCCTAAGCCCCAAACCCTAAGAAATAAAGCTATGCAAACCCTGCTTTTCTATCTTCACAGCAGTTTGAAAGGAGTCCCCACCAACAACAAAACCGCATCCGAATCCAAGCACGCCGTCCGAAGCTGACAGAAACAACCCAAAACCTAAAACACTAAATCCATCTATGGGCCTGAATAATTAGAATAGGACTTAGGGGTATATTATGCCATGAATAATACGGAACCACCCAAAATGGTACAGGTAATTATTTAGGCCCCTACACTACCCATCTTAACGCGAAACCCTTAATCCTGACCCGCGGCCCTAAACCCGTCTAAACCGAAACCCTAAAGAATAAGATCTACTCCTGGAACCTAAGCCATCGAACTCCCGAAACCCTTAACCCTGACTGAAACCACCCGTAGGACAGCTGCGAAGTGCGAGCCTTGAATGTGCGAAGCGATAGCTTAAGGAAGGAGTGTGCATGTCGGACTTGCTTCGAGTCTAGGGCTTAGGGTTTAGGGCTTTGGGTTTAGGGTTTAACCTTGCGCCCTAAACTCTTAGGCTTTAAGATTAAAGGGATCCTCGTCGGGTTCCAACCAAAGTGGAGTTTGTGCAATTCAGGGTCCAAGGCTTTCCTTGAGGGCTCTAGGTATCTGTTGGAGGTCTCAGAAGGTGGGAAGGAGGTAGGTGGGATTGAGGATCCCTTATAGAAGGACTCTTACTCTAGGATTAGAATAGGTAGGATTGAGGATCCCTTATAGAAGGGATTCTAGGATTAGAATCTGCGAGTTGAGCATTTCATACACAGGTCCCCTCTGGGTGAGGGCTTGGATCTTAAAGTCTTGTTGGGTTCCCAGGGCTCTCTGACTTCGGTCTATGGGGCTGAGGGTTCAGGATGTAGCGGTTTGGCTTAAGATAGGGGCCTTAAGAATTAGAATCGGGTTTGGTGAATGTAGGGACCTTAATCGTTAGAATAGGGTTTGGGGGCATAATATACCATAATTTATATAAAAAGCACCCCCCCCCCCCCAAACTAGTGTAGGCAATTTTTATGAGGCCTCTATATCAGGATGTTTTGGGAGTCGGAGCTTGGTAGATGTTGTTGGCATTAGCATCAAGGTTGTATGGGACCCTAAACCCTAAACCCTAAACCTTAAACCCTAAAACCTAAAACCAAAGCCCTAAACCCTGAACCCTAAACCTTAAACCCTAAAACCTAAAACCTAAGCCCTAAACCCTAAACCTTAAACCATAAAACCCTAAACCGTCCATCCCAAAATTCATGCTGCTGGTTTTGGTTCTGGAACCTTTGCCCTGAGGATTAGCAAGAAACCTGGCTCTATTACCCCCCCAAACAAAACCCAGACCCTAAACCCAAAGTAATGAACCCTATAAAATAAAGACTGAGGGTTTAGGGTTATCAGGTTCCCATCTTACTTCAAGGTCGAAGGCTTCAGGGAAAAGACCGAGGGTTTAGGGTCAGCTTTCTGGCTCCAGGAAGAGCTGCAGTTCAGGGGTTTAGGGTTTAGGGTTGTAGTATCATCCGGGGGGGGGAGGGGGTTGTAGAGTGGTAGACGGGACTGCACCCTGCCTCGCAAGGAATCGATCCCAGCAGCATGACGTCTGCTGGCGGAACTTGCTGTAGACTTTTGCTCACAGCTTTTCTGCTGAATGGCGGACCCTACACAGGTCTTGAGGCTACTTGGGCTCTGCCAGTGGCGAAGAGCTTTCTGAAGACCCACAGAGAGGTTCGTGCATGATGTCCGATGTCCCTGGTAGGCCTTTGGTGGTAATACCAGCTCTTGGGCAGCTGCGTTAGAGTTTGGGGGTTTGGCGTTTAGGGCCTTAGGGGACATAGTAAGTTGCTACAAACAGAGTTATCTTCTAGTTCTATATCGCCAGGTCTCGAAAAACGGCATAACAGTTCAACTCAAGGAACTAAATGGAGATCCGAAATGCCGAAGCTCTCGACCATGCTCATAGCTACGGTTCCATTTCTAGGCCAGCAAAGCAATGAATTCCTCTAAATCAGCACCTCTTAACCCTAGAAGCCTGAACATCCTCGGGTGGTGGTACTGTAGAGGCCTAAATAGTTACCAACACTACTTTGGGGGTTCCTTATGATCATCTTAGTATAATGGGGCCCAAACCCTATTCTAATTATTAAGGCCCCTACATTATCTCATGATCCTACGGTCTTCTCTGCCTTTTGGCTGGCCCCGCACTTCCAGATTCCGTCGTTTGCCAACACGGCTTTAAAAAGGACGGCGCTGACGACTGGAAATAAATTCTTTGCATCCCTAAAACCTAAACCCTAAACCCTAAACCCTAAAACTTGATTCCTGAACCCCATAAACTTGGAAAAGTTACCGCCTGATTCGAAACACTACATGTCCTAGTCATCAACTCCCTGCACCTAATACTTGTGTAGTTCTCTAAATTAGGGTGTAAGGGTTTAGGGTTTAGGGTTTAGGGTTTAGGGGTTTGGGGTTTAGGGTTTAGCCCTTTTTTGGTCCCCAAGATAGCACGGCACCCTTATACAAAAGGACCAGGAAATGACCCTCATTTAGAGAACTACCCACATGTCCTAAACTTCAACTCCTGCACCTAATAACCTCCAGCCGCTAAAGGCCGTCATCTCTGGAAAGCCGAACCAGTCCCCCATGTCACATTGGGTAATATAGGGGCCTTTATAATGATTAGAACAGGGTATTGGGGTATATTGCACTTATAAGAAGGAACCTCAAGAATAGTATAGGAAATTTTTGAGGCCCCTCCTCCTAGGGTCGTTCTTACAAGGGTTCCGTGCTCTTTTGGGGATCCAAACAAGGGCCCGATTTCAAAAAACTGCCCACTGCTCATACAGCCCGCAACCCGACTGGTCCGGGGTTTAGGTTAAAGGAAACTACAGGTGGGGAGTTTAGGGTTTTTAGGGCTTCTATAAGGCTTCCATATAAGGTATATGGGAGCTTCCGAAAATTAGGGGTACCTTATTTTGGGGTCCTTATATTAAGGATCCTATTATTTAGGGTACTATATTAGGGTCCCCTATTTTCGGAAAACCCCATATAGACCTTCTATAAGTCTCCTATAACGGTAACTACTGAGAGTTTAGGGTCTGGGCGCAGGGCTGAAGCCTCCCATGCCTCTCAAATTCAAGTTTGGTCTGAAGACGTAGAAGCCATAATGCAGCCATGTCTAAACCCGAAGCCCCGAACCCTCAAACGGTTTAGGGTTTCGGGTTTAGGGGTTTAGGGTTTAGGGTTTCGGGTTTCGGGTTTCGGGTTGAGGGGTAAACCCACATGGCCCCAGAACCCTAAACCCTCAACTTCTTGAGCCCTAAACCCACACCCCCAAACCTCAAACCCTCAAGCTTTAGACCCTCAAACCCCAAACCCCATTTCCCGTCCTCCGGCAAACCCAAAGCATGAACATGTGAGTTTCTTACAACAAAACTACTGCGATAGTGCCAGACTGTACGCACCGGCAAGTTGGCTGCCATTACCCACGACTTCACACTGGGTCTAGGGTTTTAGGGTTGAGGGTTTAGGGTTTAGGGTTTAAGATTTAGGGTTTAGGGTTTAGTTGGTAAGCCCCAAAAAGTGTACACTTTCAGTTCGACAAGGGATCATACCATCCCAGAAATTCTAAAGTGTACTCACTCAGCTGCTAAGATTCTATAAGCAGTGGGCCATAGCCTATTAAGTTCGCAAGGGCTTGGGGCTAAGAGGAGGGGGTTGCTACTGGAGAACTACATTACGATGGTAAATCTCCCTACGGTCTAGCGCTTGTGCCCTAAACCCTAAAGCCCCGGTAAACTCCTAAACTCCTTAACCCTTGAGCCCCTAAATCCTAGAACCCTATATAAGAACTGCGTTGGTACTGATTATTCCGATCTTATCCCTTAGCATCAATAATAGGGCATTTGGGCCCAAAAGCCTTAAACTATGAGTCCTTTGAGGGTAAGGGTATTGCTTAGGGTTTCCAGCCGACACCGTGTTGCTTTGCTCGGGGTCTCCGCGGAGCCGCTTCACAAAGCAGCTCTCATTGATAAAGAAGGCTTAGGAAGATTCTGTAGGGTGCTCTACAGTTAAATAAGTCCCCTGTAAAACTAAAACTAATAAGGGATGTAATTACGGTTTGGGTTAAAGAAACGGTTTGACTAGTCTACAATCTACCACTACCACTACCACTCTTACTACTGTCCTACTTACTACCACCGCTAGCACTACCACTGCCGCCACGCTACCGCAAGCACCACCGCCACCGCTAGGGCTGCCACCACCGCCACCACCCACCACCATCCACCACCCATCACCACCCACACCACCACCACCACCACCACCACCACCACAACTGCCACCACCGCCACCGCCACCACCGCCACCGCCACCACCGCCACCGCCACCGCCACCACCCCCACCCCCGCCCCCGCCCCCGCCCCCGCCACCGCCACCGCC
>CAJNDV010009169.1:59540-75863 GCA_905221635.1 Symbiodinium sp. CCMP2456
ACCTGTGACCCCAAACCCTACAACATGAAGTTTACGGCCCCTTAAAATGAGACGATAGAACCCTGAGAACGGTAGGTTTTTGGGTACACAAGTAAATCCACGGGAACGGAGAGGCGAAGATAGCTAGGAGCAAATTCTGTACATGTGCCTTGACATGTGTATCAATGTGTAATTATATATATATATATAAATATATATACGTTCATGTAAGTATCTGTGTGCATCAATATGCTCATCTTTACTTGCATGACTAGACATAAGCTTACTTATTTCTATTCAGCACCCCTGTATTCTATTCAGTTAACTAGTATCTTTTGGATTATATTTTAGTTTATGTTTTATCTGCTTATGAGTTTACCTGATATTGGTTTGTTTATGTATGCATTGATATATTTGCTTATGTACTCGAAATGTATACCTGCTTAGTTATGTGCTTGTCTAACTGTTTATCTGCTGTTCTTGCATATGCATCTATTTTCATATCCGTTTAGTGGTTTTCTAGATAACCCTCTCTCTCTCTCTATATATATATATATACACATACATACGTACATACATACATACAAACATACATACATACATACATACATACATACATACATACATACGTGTGTGCACTTACATCTGGGTATGTACATGTATATGTATGTGTACCTGTATATGCATGTGCAAGTGTATGCATGTACGTATATACACATACATATGATACGCCTATAGTATACACACCAACGTGTACATATAGAAACATGTAGATATATCGGTGTACACAGGCACATAGATATAGTAGATTCATGTATCTTTGAATTTATGCACACCTGTCATGTATCTTTGTAGATATGCATGTACATACGAAGCGTACACATAGGAATGTCGATCATATGGGTGGTTGTCAAAATTAGGGTCCCTTTTGGGGTACCCTAAATAATAGGTGCCGTATTATAATAAGGACCCCAAAAGGGACCATAATTTTGACAACCACCCTTATTACAATACCGTACCGGATGCCAAAGTCCTTGCGTGGAACCAATCCAGCAGAATCTAGCATCAACCTGAACATTGCGAACATGACGGCAGTTACGGTTTAGGGTTTAGGGCTTAGGGTTTAGGATTTAGGGTAGGATGGCAGTTCACTGAAGTGGACTGCCAAACAAGACGACACCTGACATTTTCAAGGGCTATCATCTTTCGGGAAGAGTTCGGAATCGTACTCAATCCTTCACAGGACCGCAGGGCACACAGAACCAAAGCTTTCAGAGCTTAAGCTATACATGTTTAAGGGTGCAGGAGGTCTTCTAGTAGTAGTAAGCACCTTCAAATCGAGAATGTCGCGACGTTCCACAGGGAAACGTCGAGCAAAGCCACAGGGCTTGGCAAACATACGGCTGAGCTTTGAAGCGCGTCCACAGAAAAATCTAATGATTCATGCCGGGGCACTGCTGCGAGTTGATCTTAAACAGGCGATGTCTCACCTGCAGGCAACTGTGGGTTTGGGTTTTAGATTCGGAGCGTGTGGTCCTCAACTGAAGTAAGTATTCCATCTCTAGCGAACACACTTGTTTTGTCTCTGTTTGTCGGCGCAAGAAGCCGGCCATTCCGTCCAATCCTTCATGACACTTTGCTCTCTGGCAGGATAGGTAACAAATGCCTCGATCAGTTTAAGTTTGTCGGGCTGAGAAAGCAGCTTGTCCGCAGCTCTAGCAAGCTGATGCCAACATCGCTTCCCTGTGGCCGACGACTCACGAGCAATACTTTGAGACCACTTCGCAATGTGTCGGGTCAGACGACGGCGGTAGAGTGTGCCGCCAGATGCATAGCATGCAACTAATGCATACTGCAGGTAATTCACTGCGTGTCGATAGTTTGTTCGGTCGACGCCCGCGTCGACCATCTTCTGCATGATTGCTACCGCCGCAGTTGGTCGAGCGGCCAAAAAATGAGCCTTGGCATAGGCATCATATGCCAAAGAGTGCGGTCGCACCCCACGCTGATTCACCAGCATCTCCCATAGCTTGTCGGCCCGTTTCCAGTCGCATACTTCTGCGGCGCAATTAAGTAAGCCACCGAGCACCACCTCATTCGGCTGCAAATCCCCACTGTTGGGAAGGACGTTGTCCAAGATATCTTCTACATCAGCATAGCGTCCCTGCTTTTCCAGCACAATCAGAATTGTCGCGTAAGACACGATCGTCTTATCAAACGGTTGGCTCTCGGACCAATTCAGAATCTCCGCCGACCACTGGAAAGCCTCGTCTGTGCCAGACAAATGGCAAAGCTTCAATGATGCACTGAGAATGCAATTAAATTCGTAGCGTGTTTGGGGTGACCTTTCTTGAAAAACCACTTTCGCCAATGCCAGGGCTTTAACCTTGCGCTCTGACAGCTGTGGTGCCGAGATTTGGGTGCGATCGCACCTTAAGCAGCAGGCTAATGCATTCAAGCAGATGCTTTGCTGGATGCAGAAGAACGACATGCACAAGTGCTCCTTCTGGCGCCATATCTCCAGAAGCCCAGTCCACCACTGATTCTGCCCACAATGTTGCATAGCTGCTCCGAACACGCTTGCATCCACCATATCCTTCGAAACGGCATCCTGAAAAATGTTGAGCAGGCTCGCACATGATCTAGCCTTTTTTTAGGCGGGACCGCACGGCTGACGTTTCGGGGCTGCGCCCTCGAGCATGCTTGTCTTCTGCAGATCTTGTCGGGGACAGCACATAGCGTAGGTCAGAGTCTTCTTCTCTGCGCCCGGTCGTCGAGCGGAACTGTTTCACGGGCCGATTCAACATGCGATGTCGGTGTGAGAGATGGGCATGCTTCGGCCTGGAATGCGAACATAAAGCAAGGGATCCGACAAGGAGGCGACAGTGCCAGGAGGGCTCCCAGCTTCCCGACAAGGAGCTGCAAGCAGCAAGAATGCCGGAACCTTGAGGTAGCTTGCTAGCACGGCGCCGCCAAGTATCTCTCCAGGATGGGCCGCAGCGGGCCATGCAAGAATGGCTTCCAGCAACACACTGCATGCCTGGCCCGAAGCGCAAGAAGAGGGGGGAATGTGGCAAGCTGCCAGGCTCTCAGTGACGAAGTGTTGGGCTAAACCATCTCATGAACTGAACATCTAGAACAAAGGGGCTGCTCACTGTCTAAGTTGAACTAACCCTGGCCTTTCTTCGCTTTGTGCTGTCACGCCTCCTGATACCATCACTGTTCCTGGCGAGACTATTGCCATCGATGCCTTGAACCTTCGTGCTTCATAAACGAGGAGCAAAGTCGGGGCTTAGGGATTTAGATGGCTTTAGAGATTAGGGGCTAGGGTCGAAACATGGGAGCGGCGTATGTGGCTGGTCTGGCTCCTCGGCGGCTATGTTTATAGAGGCTTTAGTTGTAACTACGGTTTGGGACTTGCTTACCTCAAGGCGAAACTACCGTTGCAAAGTATGGGCGCCATATCCAATACCTACGTACGATTCGATTTTAAGCTTGAGGAGACAAGGTTGGGGGTTCAAGGATGAGGTTTACGACGCCTTCCCATGCTGCACTCCCCAAGCGGCAGAGCTGCAGCCAAATCAAGCCGAGGCTCGTGGTCCCTAGTGATTGGCCCATAGCCCGGTCAAATGCTACACGAGTAAATGGAAGACCCTAAACCCTGAACCCTAAACCCTTAACCCTCAAACCCTAAACCCTAAACCCTTAACCCTAAACCCTAAACCCGAAACCCTAAACCGTTATTGCCGTTATGCAATACCATTGTCTAGCTTTCTACGGTAAGCGGCCTCGGGATCCGTCCGCGTGCAGAAGGCATGGTAGGGACCTCGGGGGCCGGCGGATTCACTTCCCGACGGGCTTGGGGTTTGGGTTTAGGGTTTAGGGTTTAGGGTTTAGGGTTTAGGGTTTAGGGTTTAGGGTTTAGGGTTTAGGGTTTAGGGCTTAGGGCTTTGGGTTTTGCTGCTCCTAGACCCTAAACCCTAAACCCCATAAATAACAAGTATAGAAACCGTGGCGACGCTGCCCGACTCGGCCGCAAGAGATTTGATTGGGGCGAATCGCTTTCTGGGACCGGCCATGCGCTCAAAGATTTCAATATTCATGTAGGGTTTAGGGTTTCGGGTTTAGGGGTTTATATAGGGTTACTAGAATGATACAAGGCAGCCCTAAGCCCTAAACCCTATAAGGTCTATTCTCTGTTCGAAAGAGTTTTTGGGGTACAGGGTTGCCGGATCCGGGCTGTAGGCTTTAGCGCAGTTTCTTCTCGTATGGGTTGAAGGGTTGACGGTGTAAAACTGTTCATGTCTGCAGGGTTGGGGGCTGTAGTAAGTAGTTCTATGTTTTGGGTTTCGGGGTTTAGGGTTTAGGGTACCTTTTATAGATTTAGTACCATAAGCCCAATTAGGATCCTGCTTACTTCGTGGAAACCTACTTACTGAGCCCTCCGACCCTCCAAGTGCGAGAAACATCCGGACTCTACCTGGACCCTCCTGGTACCGTCAAATAGGGGTGCATGGTCCCAATAATGGATCTTTAGCGTCTCATGGAGGGTCGGTGGAGGGTCCAGGCTAGGTACCTTCAGCTGAAGGATGAGAACAGCAAACAATTCCCTAAACCCTAAACCCTAAACCGGAAGGCAAGGCTCTCCTCGCAGCCCTGAAAAGAATATGTTTCTGGGGTCTACGGTTTAGGATTTGTACACTGTCCAACTCCAGCCGACTCCTGTCGACCGGAATTTCCCACAAAAGCCCCTACTTCCTGTATCTTCCAGGCGCCCCGGCTGTTGATGATGTCGCCCCAAAAACCACGGACCTTACCGCACTGAGTTGATGGTCCACGAACTGAGGCCCTCAAAGTCTTCGGGTGTGGTAAGGCTGCAGGCTCTTGAAGGTTATGGGGGCCTTAGGGTTTGGGTTCAGGGTTCAGGGTTCAGGGTTCAGGGTTCAGGGTTCAGGGTTCAGGGTTTAGGGTTTAGGGTTCAGGGTTTAGGGTCTAGGGTTGGTTCAGAAGTGCAGTCAGTGCTGTCACTTGTGCAAGCTGTCGACATCCTCGCAGAGCCAAGCCAGCCAACCCAACCTCAAAACAACGACAGCAGGGCACCAGTGCCACGCACCTCAAGCCCTGCACCATAATCCGCAGACATGCCTACCTAGAGAAGCCTATCGTGGGCAAAGGGGTGTCCAGGACCTGCGCATGCTAGTCGCGCATCACCCGGACACCTTTCGACACCAGGACGCGCGCTTCAAAGACGGCTGCCAAGGCTTCCCGTAGCAACTGCACGCTGCCAGCTTTCTGAGTGGCAAGAGCCGCAGCCAGCATGCCGACACCTGCTTCGAACGTGACTATCCGGCTGCCTTGTGGATGACGCGCAGAGAAGGCGAGCAGAGCCACTGCAAATCGCCTTCTTGCATCCACTTCTCCGCAAGCAGCATTCCTGAAGCGGTCTATGCAGAGCAAAGACACCTGTGTAGGAAGATGCTTCGCGAGGTCAAGCAGCAGCGGAAAATCTAGAATGACTGCATCCTGTACGGCTTTCATGTTGAGCGCCGTCTGGGCCTTGATGACGTGACGTCTGCTTGGTGCTTCCCCATACAGATCATGCAGCGACTGTTGAATGCAGAGGTCGGGGGGACCTCCAGATTCAGGAACCGGCGATGCTGTTAAGCCGTCTAACAGTACACCTTGGAAGATTTTCCATAAGTCCCAGAACCCTGCTATCTACAGCTGAGTCCATGAAGCGTTCACCCAATAAAACAACTCCACGCAGAGACATACACATGCATGGTACATGAATGTGGGCATGCAGACAAAAGCACGCATGCTGGATATATGTATATGTATGTATGTATGTATGTATGTATGTATGTATGTATGTATGTATGTATGTATGTATGTATGTACGTATGTATGATATTTACATGTATGTATGTCTGTACTTATGTTTGCATTCATTGATATATACCCGAATGCGTACAGATGTAAAACACCAACACACATGTACATAGCCTATGTAACATAGGTGTGCACATACATGTGTGCACGCAGTACCTGCAACAACACATACATACAGACATGTGTATGTATGTATATATACATATATGCAAATACACACATCGACAGACAGACAGACAGTCAGACAGCCAAACAGACAGACAGACACTTACGTAGACCAACGCATACACATACACACACGTGCGTACATAGGTACGTCTTATGTGTGCATGCATACAGGCATGCACGCATGCGTGCATGCATACACAACTGCACGACAATGCATGGACGTCCAGAGCTGTTCATGCATGTAAGGATGTCTCTATATTAGCATTGCTCAGTCATTAAATGAACAAACAGACCGACAGGGAGATAAATCAATCCGCGCCTATGCTTCAAGTGAAATCAACATCTACGTCTGTGTACATGTTTTTTGTGTACACGTATTACGCATTTGTACATGAGTACAAACACAGAACGGTGCATCATCTAGTACACAAACTTACTAACCTTTTTGCCTGTTGCATCACAACGATCAATATCAGTAGCATTGATCAGATCAGTACGAGCAGCATTTGTCAGGAAAGCCATGCTAGTCTTACTCGTACTGCGTGACAAGGCTGTTCTCCTCCTCGTTGCCGCTGCTAAATGGATGGCTGCTAATACCAGCCTAGTGCCTCTAGCCTTTCGAGTTTTACCTGTTATTGCGAATTCAGCTCACATGCCAATGAAGCTTGTAGCGCAAGGAAGACCACTCCTCTTGATGTGGACGCCTGATTGATAAACCTGCCTCATATGAAGACCAAAAAAATACCCATACCATTGTGGGGTTTCCTTATTATAAGTATAGTATAGTGGGCCCCAAAACCCTATTGGAATTATGAAGGCGCCTATATTACCGTAAGGCCTAGGGGCCTAAACAAAAAAACAACTTACAGCACCCTGAGAACATCCCTGCAAGGAGCCCCAAACAAAGAGGTCTTAAACCCAAAACCCTAGGGTAGAAGCCTAAAAGTTGGAAACCCAATAGCCTCAATCCTTAAGAGTCATGCATAGGGAATCCCAGCACTGCTGGTCCTTAATCCGGTTTCCAACTTTCTGGGATTTACCATAAACGATCTTATCGTCGCAAGAAGACGACCCGCGGCCCGAGCCATGACTGTCGTGCCTTTGGTTCGGTCCATCGCCTCGTTGTAGGACCTTTGCGGATCGGGCGCGCGCGGCTTCGGTTGCCCCTCTTGGGTTTAGGGCTTTAGGGGTTTAGGGCTCCAGGAGTCTAGGGCTTTAGGGGTTTAGGGCTTTGGGGGTCGATTTTGGGCTAAGTGGTACGGGCTTCGGGTCTACTTTTCGGACATTTGTAACTCGACTCTCTTTTGTGTAGTCTAGATATAGATGCAACAATGCCATAGCAAGGTCTGGCAGGACTTTATGGACATCTGCGGTGTTGTCGCCTAGACACTCGCCTGCCTCGGAGCATGGCGACCTGATGTTGAATTGACGACAACCAGCACAACATCGATCATAACCTCTAAAAAACGAGAAACTCCTAAACTCGGAGCCCTATACCCGCCGGAAGGCTTAAAAAACGATAAGCCACGAAGGCCCCAAACCTCTTGAATACCAAATCCTGACCCCAAACCCCAAACTGTGCCTATCTTCAACGACCGAGTCCCATACGCCAGCGTCCGGTTAGGCGTGGCGTAGCTCGCAAGCCGCGTCTCGAAGGCCACGCCGGTGTGCCCGAACCTGAAAGTGTTTTGTTTAGCGATTATGGCTTGCTCCACCCTAAACCCCTAAACCGACGGCTTCAAGGGCTTTAGGTTTTAGGCTTTGTATCAGCACTCGCACTAACACAGGCTGTTTCTCTTGGAAAGTTGATGTTTTCCACCAATTCGAAAGCTGCGTATTTGTCATGCTTGCCACCGAACTGCCACGGCCATCGCGGCACCGCGTTGCTTCTTGTTTTTTGCTTTTAAGAACTGGCCTCTGTAGGAAGTACTGATTTTTGTTTATGGCTAGTCTCCCAGAATGCAGCCCCAATATGTTGAAGGAATCACAAGAATACCCAACATGAGCCCTGCGTCACAAACTCTTGAAGCCCTGAACCGACTTCCTACGGGTAAACCCTAAATCCGTGTTAATGTAGGGGCCTAAATCATTAGAATAGGGCTTTGGGGTAGATTATACATAATGCTCACAAAGAACCCCTCCGAAATAGCATAGGTAATTATTAGGGCCCTTAGACCAGGTGTCCTGTTCTCTCGTAGCGAACCTATATTAGGAACCCACGATCTCGTATATACTGTAGGTCTGAGTACGAAGTTTCCTGATCTTGACAGGGTTGAAGCCTTCAGGGAATTGAGGAAAAGGCAACCGAAAACATGGACAGGCGGCTGCTTGTAGTGGAACCAGTGGATGATGCCAGCCACTTCCTTCACTGTTGCTTACGTTTGCCGGTTAGACTGTATGTGTGTATATGTATATATATATGTATATATATATATAGAAAACACACTGTGTACCCAAAATTCTACAGGACACTTCAGCATTTCGGTGTGGACATGTCGCATGCCATAGCAGAACTAAAGAAGGATTCAACTCTGCATGGAAACTAAAATAGGGGCCTGAGAAAGTAGATCCCAAAAAAAAGAAGAATCATGAAGGAACAACAGGGGAATCATATGGGTAGTTCTCTAAATTAGGGTCCCTTTTTTGGTCCCCAATATAGTACGGCACCCTTATAAGAAGGACCCTTAACAAGACCCTAATTTTGAAAAAACTACCCATATGACTGATCATGTACCATTATGTAATCTCCGATATCGCCAGCTGCAGAGGGCTCTGGTAATGCCATAGGGGGTTCGGGATGAGGATGCCTATGCAGCTTGCAAGGGACCAGGGCTCAATGGGTTTAGGGTTGAGGGTTTAGGGTTTAGGGGTTTAGGGTTTAGGGTTTATAGCACTTGCACCATGCTAGGTGGATGTTATCAGACTGATCTGCAACATCTCTGTGTCTGATACTTCTGTAAGAAGCAATGTAGCCCCTTGATCAAACAACGCCCGTTGTCCAGGGTCCCTTATAATATCTCACAGGGTTCATCATAGGGGGCCCCCTCCACAATACCCCCTATGAACCCTGTGAATGTCAGGATACCTAAACCCTAAACCCTAAACCCTAAAGGGCGGACGGGAGCTTACGAAGCAGAGGTCTACATCAGTTTGCCATTCGGAAGTTGAGGCTGCAGGCCGTGGCTCGCGATTTGTGGCATAGGGCTTAGTTCTTAGGTTAGGGCTTTAGGGCTTTATGGTTTAGGGTTTAGGATTTGAAGCGTTGCTTCCTTGATGAAAGTCTGGTAGTCGTAGTCCATCAGGTTCTTGCGGTGATCGTACCTGGCTGCCGCAGCGAGCGAAAAGCAAACCCTGAATCGCAAATGGTGTGGGACTTGATGTGAAACCCTCAAGCATGTGCTTGATATAGGGTGATTATCACGGAGTGCTGGGTGTATGTCGAGAATGTAGGACTATGAAAATAACAAGGAACACTGAAGACTAGTATTACAAATCTGAGGCTGGGTTTCATATCTGATTACTCAACGCCTCGGGGTTTACCGTAGCCGTTCAAGCCCTCCATTCATCAGAGGTGTATAGGGTGCTTAGAGTTTGGGGTCTAGAATTTCTGCGGTTTAGGATTTATGGAGCAGTGTCAAGCATTGCAAAACTTGCTGCAGGAAAGCTGACAAAGAACCACATGAAAACCCTCCAGAAAACCCTACGAAAGCCAGCAAAGCAATTGCCCTAAACCCTAAACCCTGATCAACAGCATTCCCTAAACCCTAAACCCTAAACCCTAAACCCTAAACCGTGGCAAGCAAAAGGACCACCTGCACCGCCACCGAAACCCGAACCCTGCTCGACCTCAAACGCCCAACCCTAAACACAAATCTCCAGGCCAGCCCCCCCCCGCCCATGTATCGGCCTTAATACTTAGAATAGGGTTTTGGTGTCCATGATACTATAAATATGATAAGGAGCCCCAGCAAAATAGCATTGGTAACTATTTCAGTCCGCATATTAAACCTGGAGCCTAAAGCACCCTTCCCCAAACCCTACAGACCAGGAATCCTGCTGTAGTCCTTATCAAAACCCAAAGGGCTGTAGCACCCCTAATCGATCCCTAAGGCGCCGTAAATCCTTTCTCCCCAAAGCCCGGCTCGCCTGGCTCTGTAGTAGCCCCGACAGCGCCTGGGGATCACGAGAGCTGAGAATTTATACGGAATAGGCTTTCGGGTTTAGGGTTTAGGGTTTAGGGTTCAGGAGTTATACCTTAAATTATAAGGGCCTTGATATTATAATTTAAGCTATATTCCTTAATTCAGGGGTATTGGGCTCTCTGGGTATAGAGGGATGCCATGCCTAAGAAATCACAACTTAGCTTTGTCTGCGACGTGCTGCGTTGGTATAGCGCGAAGCGCTTGCAAGCTTTGAAGTTCCTAAGCTCTTAGGCGACAGATTTAGGGTTTTAGGGTTTAGGGTTTAGGGGTAGCTGCAACAGTGAGCACAGTGATAACTCCCTCAACCTACCCGAAACCCTGAACTCAAGACCCAAACACCCTACAGTAAACCCCGAAGCGCTTGTACTCAGTACCCACTACCGCCTATCCTGTAGTCCTACACCCCTTCATACAGAACCAGAATCATTCGAAACTGGCTTTGGGTGTTTTTGCACCATGCTCACATTGGGGTATACTATGAGGAGTGCTGACTTATTCTTGCGACCCCGACACTGGATACTAGATTTTTCGCTCCCAAGGTGGAGCGCCTTTTCGTTGCCTTAGTCTATAAACGGATGGAAAATTCAAGATCTAGGTGAAGCCTTGTAACGTAAGGAGAAGCTTTCATGCAACACTTTGCGATCCCATGGAAAGAACGGAAAGCCCTTGACCATAAACCGTAAATCCTGGAGCCTTACGTTTACATCTTTTGGGGTGTAAACTAGACCAGAATACCATTACCCTAAACGCTGAACCCTACAAGCCCCAAACCCCAAACCTTACCAACACCCTCCAGTTACCGCTTGTTGGAGCTTAAGTACTCACGATGAAGGACCATTTTGGCCTCTCTATTAAAGGGCACTTGCCCAAACCCTAGACTTTAGCCCTAAACCCTAAACCCTAAACCCAAACCCTAAACTGAGCCCTAAACCTTTTTTGGGGGAATGGATCCCTACGATAGTCCCTTAAGGTCCCTTATAGTAGTCCCTAAAACCCAGTCCCCCATTCCCTACTAAGCACCAGACAGCCTTTTGGGGTGCTAGTTTCCCAGAGACCCCAATGCCCCTTAATCAAGGAATATACCTTAAACCATAATATCAAGGCCCCTGAAAATTTAAGCTATATTCCTTATTTAAGGGGTATTGGGCTCTCTGAGATTCTCTCCTTCTCCGCCCTAAGCCCAAACCCTAAACTTGAGCCCTAAACCCTTATAGATCCCATATAGAACCCTCTAAGCATCCCTTTAAAGGGCCCTATTCTAATGCTGGAACCCTAAACTCTAAACCCTAAACCCAAACTCTAAAAACCCCCAAACCCTAAAAACCCTAGACCCTAAACCCCTAAACCTTTTGGGGTGCTGGTTTTCTCTCCTCCTCCGCCGAGAGCTCCCCGAAACCCTAAACCCTAAACCCTAAACCCTAAACCCTAAACCCAAAAAAAATCTTCCGAGCCGAGCCGAGGCGCTGCTCTCGGAGCGCCTCGACGTCGAAGGGAACGTCCCGGAACCAGCCTGAAGGGTCCCTTGAGCTTTGGGGTTTGGGGTTTAGGGTTTAGGGTTTAGGGTTTAGGGTTTAGGGTTTAGGGTTTAGGGTTTAGGGTTTAGGGTTTGGGGTTCAGGGTTTAGGAAGGGGCTACTATGAGGCTTTAGGGATTTAATAAGGTCAAGGAAACTACAGGTGGGGAGTTTACATCCCGGAACCAGCCTGAAGGGTCCCCGTTGAATAAGGGGCTACTATGGGGCGTTATCTAGGCTTCAGGGTTTAGGGTTTAGGTGTTTAGGGTTTAGGGTTTAGGGTTTAGGGTTTAGGGGTTTAGGGGTTTAGGGGTTTAGGGGTTTAGGGGTTTAGGGTTTAATAATCTAAGGTTGAAACCATGGGCCCCTGGTATGGGCCCTTAACCCTGGCATCCTTATACACCTACTATATACCCTATATGTACCCTTAAGGGTCCCTGGAAAGGCCCAAGGGTCCCTTTTAGGGCCCATAGTTCTAACCTCAGAAATAAGGGGCTACTATGAGGCTTTCGAGATTCGGGACTACGATGAGGTTGTAGGGTTTATAAGGGTAGAGCAGGGTTTAGGGATTAAGGGCCACTACGGTGGACGGTATAACTCCTGCAGTACCTTAAGGACCCTAGACTATGGGAATTCTGGTATATTCCTTATAATGGATAGTGCAGGATTTATATCATCAACCGTATGAGGGCTCCTAAAAAAGGCTTTAGAGGATTTTAGATGCATGTTTCAAGCTCTTTGGGGTCGAAGGCCTACTTACAACTAACAAAAAGGGTCACTGTAAGGGTCTGCGATGGTCCCTCGAAGGCTGCTATGAGGATTCCTGAAGCCTTAGAGTTAAGGGCCCTAAACCCTAAACTCTAAACGCTTGAGGGGTCTAAGGGAGTGTAGCTTAGTTCATTGCGCGCGCAGACGGAGGCAAGTCCACTAAGCTATAGTATTGGTTATGCCTGGCACCCCCAGCAAGGCTTTAGGGTTTGGGGTTTGGCATCTAGGCTAAGACTGCTTTGAAGGGAGCCAAAGAGTTCAAAGTTGCGCACTGGAAAACGAACTCACGACCTCGGAGCTTTTGATGTTGTAGGGCCTTGCAGCTTCGGAAAACACTCAACCTCTAAACCCCAAACACGCTAGAAGGGGAAGAAGATGCATGTAAGCAGGACAAGGCCGCCTGGATGGCCTAAGTCGATCTCTTAGGTCATAGACCCTCTGCCTCTCATAAGGTACCCTAAATAGTAGGATCCTTATTATAAGGACCCCGAAATAAGGTACCCCTTATTTTCGGAAACCCCCATATAGGGGCCTTCTCATGATTTAGAGAAAAAGGGGTCCTCAGACATCGAAGTCAGACATACGCTCAGCCCAGCCGTCCCGCAGATGAAACCAAAAGTAGAGCAGAGAGGAAGCCCGGCCTTTGAAGACGTCCTGGCGAAGGGATGTAGGATAAATCCTGCATTACCCATAATAAGGAACTTACCATAATTCCCATAGTTTCGGGTCCTTAAGGTATGCTGTAGGGTTACCTGGTTCCCTGTTGGGCGATATTAAACATGATCATTGTTTAATCCTTCTTGGGTTTTATTCTGTAGAATTGTAACCAACAAGGACCCAGTTACGGTTACGGTTACTATAAGGGATACAATACACAGCACCCTAAACCCGAAAATACACGACTCTAACCCCCTAAACCCAATGCTGCGCACGCCAAACTCTGCTTCGTGGTTTCTTGCTAGCTATAAGTGCGACACTATGAGCCATTGTATTCAGGGTTTAATTTGAATGTCGCCGCCAAGATGCTGTTTTTGGAGGGCTTCGCTTGGACAAAAAACGGGTTCGTTGATGACTTGATGGCTATACAGACAGATTGATCATGGTCGACAGGTGAGCAGTGTTCTAAAGTTAGTATAGCATTTACTTTCTTCACGCGTACCACTGTCCTTGAAATACAGAAGCGGCGATGTCGGTGGTGTTGCTGCTGGTGGTGGTCCTGGCTGTCTTTGTAGTCTCTGTTGGTGGTGGTGGTGGCAGTGGTGGTGGTGGCGATGGTAGTGCTGTGGTGGTCTGGTGGTCTGGTGGTCTGATGGTCTGCTGGTCCGGGGGTCTGGTGGGGGTGGGTGGTGTGATGATGACTGTGGGAAAGAGGATTTGAGAGAACCCCTACTACCATACTTAAACCGTCTTAAGCCGCGGTTGGGGCTTCGGTTTTAATCCCTATGCCCGAAGAAGCTTCAACTAAACCAGCGCTCCCACGTCGAGAGGGCCATCCCTTGAAGTCCTTGTCAATATGGTAAGCTTAATGTGGAAGCCTTAGTCGTTAGAATAGAGTTTTGCGGCCCATTATACTATAAATATTCTAAGGAACCCCCAAAATAGTATAGGTAATGATCATTTAGACCCACCATATTACCCCCAAAGGAACTTTATCCCTAAACCCTCAGCCCAGACCCCTCCTGCAACACATCGCGGTCTTTAAACTTCAGCTGCGAGAGGTCGACCTGTGGCGGTGGGTAGGAATGCAATTTTCCAAGCATTAATGCAGGGGTTTGGGGTTTAGGGGTTTAGGGTTTAGGGTTTAAGGGTTTAGGGTTTAGGGTTCAGGGTTCTTGGAATCAGGCTTGGTTGCATGTTCCAGTATAATGCTATTCGGGCACTAGGGAACGGTATTGCTGATTGCATTTGCTAAACATTCATTTAGGGACAACGAAGCTGCATAACCTCCCTAGCTAATCAACAATGCAACCCGCATCAGTCTGTCATTGCCGGTAGTACCAGTAAAGAGTAGTGTAGGGGCCTAAATTACCAATACTATTTTTGGGGACTCCTTATGATAATTATAGTATAGTGGGCCGCAAAACCCTATTCTAATTATTAAGGCCCCTGGACCCGAACCCTTATCGTAACCCTTCAAGGAACCCTTTCAGGGAAACCCAAAATAACCCTATTCTAATCATTAAGGCCCCTTTTTTTATGTCCTTGAGCCCAAGCGCTCTGAGCTCTGGGTGGACGGGCACTTGTCACTCCATGGCAAGGGTTTCGGGTTCAGAAGCACGACTTAAGGGCTCAGGGAACATATAAGCGGGGCTACAGTTTGGGTTTAGGGTTTAGGGTTGACGGTTTAGGGTTGAGGGTTTAGGGTACAATTGGGGTTATAAGCCCTCAATGGGGGTTATCCACCACCAAGCTTTGGCTGCTGAACTCATGCGCCGCCTCTGCAGAGTCCCGAGCTGTTGACCATCACTGCGCATCATGTAATATCGGGGCCTTACCCATAAGCCCCAAAGTAGCTCCTTTTTGTGGCTTATATTTAGGGTCCTATTAGGTAATCCCAAAAAGGAACTACTCTGGGGCCTAGGGGTAGTAATTAGAATAGGGTTTTGGGGTGTGATATACCATGTTATGTGAAGGAACGCCCAAAATAGTGCTGGTAAACACTGAGACCCCTATAGTAGGCAGGAAGGCGGTAATATGGGCTCTTACCTGAGCTCCTATATACGTTTTTAGGGTTTAGGGTCTAGGGTTTAGGATCTAGGGTTTGGATAATATCGGAACCTGATTAATTAAGAAACCACGGGTCTTTATCAGGGTCCTTTAGGTGGATCCTAATCGCTTATAGGACCAGGGTTTCTCTTAATCAGGTTCCTACATTGACATTAGCTGCCTAAACTCTTGTGATTGTGACTTGGGTGTAGGGTTTAGCGTTTCAGCAGGTTTTAGGAATGTTACGGAAAACCCCCAGACCCTAAACCCTCTAACGCAACAATATGCCGTAAACGCTCAATCCCGCATCTCTAAACCCTAAACCCTAAACCCTATTTATAACCCTAAAACCCTCAACCCCTAAACCCTAAAAATTAAACCCTACACCCCTAAAGCCCTAAACCCTAAAACCCTAAACCCTCAACCCTAAACCCCTAAACCCTAAAAATTATCCCCTAAACCCTGAACAAAACCCGACCCGAGCTCCCACGAATCTGAGCACGTGGCCACGGCTGCAAGCGGATGCGATGAGTTGTCGGTGACGATCTCAACAAATTCCGGTGCCTCGAGGCTTTAGGGTTTAGGGATTAGAGTTAAGGGGTTAGTTCAGAGATTTCACCACGAGACTACCAAAAGAACACGGTAATCGTGGCTAAGATAGGGGCCTTAACAATTAAAATAGGGTTTTGGGTTTCTCCATCATATATCTATAATCTGGAACTCTTTAAAATGATATAGGTAATTGTTGAGACCACTGCATTAACTATTGGGGAGTCGGTCTTCTCCTGGGGGTCTTGGTCACTCCTGTTAAACCCTACCTATAGTCTCCATTGTAGTTCCTTTTTTGGTTTAACCAAGTATATATTAAGGATCTTATAAGGTATCCCCAAAAAGGAACTACAATGGAGACTATAGCTAAACCCTAAGCCCCAAACCCTAAACCCTAAAAGTTAAGGTGTAAGTAGATTGTTGGGCTTAGGCTTTCAAGGCCATAAGTTCGGGGTTGACCAAAAAAAAGGGGCCTGAATGAGTAGAATGGGGTTTGGGGGCCCATAAAACTCTATTTATATGCTGAAACAGGCGCTCAACCTCTCA
>CAJNDV010009180.1:649-17679 GCA_905221635.1 Symbiodinium sp. CCMP2456
CAGCAACAACAGCAACAACAGCACAACAGCAACAACAGCAACAACAGCAACAACAGCAACACCAACAGCAGCGCCAACAGCAACAACCACAGTAGCAGCAACAGCAGCAGCAACAGCAGAAGCAACAGCATCAACAGCAACACCAGCAGCATCAACAACAGCAGCAACAATAACAATGCCACCAGCAACTGCAACAGCAACATTAACATAGCTGCAGTATGTGCCGCCACCACCAGCAACAACTACAGCAGCAACAATCCACAACCAACCACCCACATCCAACAACCAACAACCAACAAGTAACAGCCACAGCAACGGTATCCACATCCGCAACAGCAACAGCAAGAGCAACAACGCTTCCTTTTGTCTCAGCCCATTCGGGAAAGATCATCGGAAGTCGTGGCCGTATCCCTGGTATTCGAAAAACTCCGATGTATCACGTATAGTTGAGCCAGATTGTTGGGCTCCTGGCGTAACTTTGCTGTGCCAGTGGGAGGGTTCATCAGCTGCCACCTGATACGGTGGTTGCTTTGGATGCACCGTGGCTAACCATGGCGCAGAGTTCCTGCCCAGGGATGCATTGGTTTGTAAGCTTCCAGACGAGCTTAGGACTAGTTCTCCTTCGCGCTCACCCCTGCAAAACAATATCTGTACATGTATTAAATATGTATATATCAGTATACACGTATGCTTGCAAGTACAAGCAATTAACATACATTACATGTATATATACATGCATACATACATACACACACACACATATATATATATATATATGCACATACATATATTGACGGGTCGATCTTTGGCCCATGTGGATCTCGAGTGCCAGTCCCTATAGAATCTGGCTGATGTGTTTCACCCAAGTATATAGGGTCTAGGGTTTGGGGTTAGTGCATTCAAACATCGTAAAGCCGTATCTGCAGGAAGTGGGAAGAAAACTCTTGATCATCACTGTTGATTTGTCCCCTCGTACATGATCGTTTTACTCCTGCAGCTGTTGCAGTCATAGATCACCGATCCCGAGTCTTGGATTGTTAACATAGTTAGCATCCATACGGCAAGCGCCTCTCACCAAAGTCTGTCCACGACCACTGCATCCACTTGTCGGGCAGCGTTTAGCTCTTCCTAATTTCGTGCTTATGTTCATAAGCAACAAACTGGCTACCTAGATCCCCGAAGTATTCACATTCACTGCATTTTTCCACGACATTCAGGATATGTAGCTAGTGGCCAGTGGAAGTATGGGGGTCTAGGAATGCCCTATCTACGCAAGGGCATGTTCTGGCCGCCTGGGTTCAAGATGTCGGGCTTAAGAGAATTAGCGTGAAGGGTTTCGGGTGCTTTTTACAGGGATGGGTTACTTAGCAATACTGTCCCTTACTTAAAGCGGTGCCATATGCCAACAACCCATCCTAATCCTACCGGCCCTCAAAAAGGGGGTGGTCTTCAGCCTTGTATGTCCGCTTCTACATAGGCTGGGGATGTAGAAGGGCTTGTCGGGTGAAGTTCAAAAACACCACTACGGTCACTACGTAACTGGTCATTTAGCACAGGTGATTCGGAACCCTAAACCCTCAACCCAAACCACATAAGGCTAGCAACCCACGAGCACAGTTTGGGGTGCAACCTGCCGACGAAGCTGCGCGCTTGCTAGCTTAAGCCATCGATGTGGGGTATAACTGTACTGAACCCTGCAACCCTCAAAGCCCAAACCCTAAAGCCTAAAAGAACCTGAAACCCTCAACGCCTAAACCCTAAAGCCATGAAGCCCTAAACCGTAAAGCCCCAATGCATGCCCCCGGAAGCCTCGAAGCCCAATGTTTTGCGTCCAGCATCTGCCAGAGCTTCAAAGGGCCAGCGCCCCGCCGCAGTAGCAGCCTTTAGGATTTAGGATTTGGGTTTAGGGTTTAGGGGCTTAGGGTTTAGGATTTGGGCTTAGGCTTTAGGGGTTTAGGGTTCAAGGAGTACGACTTACAATTGAGAGACATATGATATTGACCTTCATGATCAGACTGGGATGATTTTTCATACGTCTAGGTTCGGAGCCTCCATAACAAGTCTATGGTGGCCTGCTCGTGAGTAAGTATAAAGCGTAAAGCTTACACCAGCGCCAATTCCAAGAGACCCCGTTGAATAATCAAGACGCCCCCGACTAATTATGGCGGAGCTCCCCAGTTCCTTGTGGGCAAGCCCTCCATACTGGCTAGAGCACCATGCTTGAATGCTTTGTTTTGGGGCTTGTTCCTTAACGGACCATTATGAAATCACAGTGAATACTTTTCCCTTTGGTTATTTCAAAGCCCAGCATAAGAGAAGGAACATGGGGGCCACTTCGGATGTGGGGTTGAGTGTTGCGTGGAGTTGGGAGGTCCAGGGCTTAGGGTTACGTTGTCGGGTAGTGTTCAATCATAGCGGAACAGACGCAACCCTATGGTTTAGGGTTTAGGGTTTAGGGTTTAGGGTTTAGGGTTTAGGGTTTAGGGTTTAGGGTTTAGGGTTTAGGGTTTAGGGTTTAGGGTATGTGATCCAGGGACAGGGCATGTGTGTCGACTGCCGATTCCTCAGCATCTCTGCAAAAGGCCCGGTGCTCGCGGCCATCCTGCCGGGTTCTTCCTCAGAGCAATCAATCTAGGGCTTAGATTATGACCAGGTTTAGATTTTGGGGGTTTAGGGTTTAGGGCTTAGGGTCTAGGTGACCAATATCTTTCACTACGGTGTTCCTTTTTATAGGTATAGTGTAATATACTCGAGACCCTAATCATCTAGGCATTTGTTGTGATTGTTGGTCTGAGCTTTGTAAAAACCCATTACCTAAATTAGAGGGCTTCTATAAGGCTTCCATAAGGTATATAGACTTTCTATAAGGCTCTTCTAACGGTAACTACCCACCTGAAAATGTCCAGACTAAAGCTTTAAGCCCCACAGCCCAGGCTTCTCAAACTCACAAGGATCAACTAGATTTAAGCCTTAAGCTCTAGACCCTAACCTGAAACCATATGCCCAAGACAACAGGATCCAACTTAAATCCTAAACCCTAAAACCTTCATTTCAACCCTGAAGCCCTAAACCGCAAAATGCTAAAATCCCAAGAGCCGAACACCTCTTGGGACAAGTAGCTCGGGTATTCTGCCCAGCAACCTGCGAAGCCTACCCGGGGTTTAGGGGTTTTAGGGTTTTGGGGTTCAGGGTTTAAGGTTTGGGGTTTACGGTTTAGGGTTTAGGGTCTAGGGTTTTGGGGTTTTAGGGTTTCGGGGTGTTGGGGTTTGGGGAACATAAACCCCCAAACCCTAGACCCCAACCGCCAAACTGACATCACAGCTTGACTTACAAAGCAGAACAATAGCCTCCAATGCCTAGTTCTATCCCTGGCATGGGCTTTAAATAGGCTAGGGCTGTACATCTTGATTATACGGTTTACAGCTTCGTGTTGTGTGTTTTGTCTGTCGAAGGGGTTATGGCTTGGGGGCATTAAGCTTTCCGGTTTTTAAGACTCAGGAGTGCTCTGGCGCTCATACCCTGAAGCATACACCCTGAGCCCTAAACCTTAAACCCCAAACCCCCAAATTAACAAACCAAGTTCTAAACCCTAGACCCTAAACCCCGCCTAAATCCTAAACCCTAAACCTAAATCCTAAGCGCTTACGGCTTGAGGGTTCCGCCTTGTCCAGATTTCGTGCAGCGTCTCGAGCACCGTGACCGCCTTTTATTGCAGAATGAGCTTCCTTGGGGTCACCCGTGGCTGCTGGGTTATTGGGTTTAGGGTTTAATATGGGGCTTAGGGATTCATAACATAGGGTTATTGGGTTTAAGGTTTAATTTAGGGTTTAGGGATTCACAATATAGGGTTATTGGGTTTAGGGTTTATATAGGGTTTAGGGATTCAGAATATAATATAGGAACCTGATTATGTAAGAAACTTTGGGGCTTGGTTGGAGCTGGGGTTATAGGGCCGGGGTTTCTTAGTCAGGTTCCACATTAAGACTTAACTATGAGTACTTCAACTGGGCTGGGGGCTGGAACTATAACCCTAAACCCTAAACCCAATTATAGTTGTTAGATTACTGCAAAGACTTCACTTCAAGGAAGAGCCCTGAAGCCAAGACGTTGACAAGCCGAACGGCGCACCAGGTAGGACTTGTCGGGTTTAAGGAATACCTTACGTAACCTACCAAAACCCACTTTTTTGTAAGTTCTTATTATAATCCCTAATATGGGATTTATGGGGACCCTACAAAAAAGTAGGTTTTGGTAGGTTAAGGGAGGGCTCGGCGTTTAAAAGCAGCCACGGACACCAACGTGGCCCTCTTTGGCTGCAAAGTGGATTACAGTTTTGGGCTTTTGGGTTTCAGGTTGTTGGGGTTTGCTTAAACATTGGGTTTTTAGGGTTCCGGTTTGTGAGATTTCGGAGATTTCGAATTCAGTGCTGTGCCTGCTAGACACGGGCGGCTCAAACCCAAATCTCTGTAGGGTTCGATATTGTTGCTCTACCGCGCTTTTTTCTAGGCCGATGGGATGTTTGATCCTTTCCATAATGTGGTCTAGGTCCCGCAATAGAGCCCTTAAAAAGGCACGCTGATATTGAAGGGGTTCTCTGTGGGAGCCGGCTGAATAGCTCCTAATGAAAGAACAGCCTCCAGAGGCTTGACAGGGCCCTAGTTAAGGGTTTAGGACAACCCTAAACCCTAAACCCTGAGTAGGACTTTGCAGCTAGGGTTCATGATCTACCCTCTTCGTCCTGCTGAAGCCCAGGCAGGGTCTTCATTCTCGCAAGTTCTTCAACAACCCTAAGCTCTTAGCGGACTTCAGAGGTTTCTGTACTGACTGCGCGTGATATACTTATCCCTCAAAGTCGCCTAAGGCGCTGGGTTTATAGCACCGCAGCCTAGGATATGCGGCTCAACTGACTCAGCCGAGGGAGTAGAAACTTGAAGGATCATGGGACGTGGACAGTAAGTACGGGGTAAGTGGTTTAGGGGCTTAGAGTTTAGGGCTTATATTTATATAACCCCACTTGTCGTTCCGATGATCCTTCGTAGGTTGTCAAAGGTGCCATGTCACTATCCACAAGCAACAAGCCCCTAAACCACGAAGTCCACCTCCATTCGACACAGATGTACGCAATAATGCACATCCAGGAAGCAAGCCTCCTGCTCCGAAATCTCATGATGTCGGCTTGGTGGTGTGCTCTTTTCCTTATAATTTTATGCCAGGAAGAGGAGGGGACCCTACTCCTGAGTTGTAAGATGAATCTTATCTGCATCATGCTTCTTAGGGGTACTTAGAAATATTTTTTAATCTTTGGCTACTTTAAACCCTAACAAGCAGCTAAAATTATAATTTTTGCTAGGGGTCTAAGTTCAGTATAGGATTATCAGTATTATGATTACGATGACATCATCGCTAATATCGCCACGATCATTATCAGTACTCTTGTCATCGTTGTTATTGTTCTTGCTACTGCTATTGATAGTGCTACTGTTATTGTCAAACTGCTATTGCTCTTAATGCTACTGTTACTGCTAGTGCTGCTGCTGTAGACTGCTGCTGCTATTGCTCTTGCTCTTGCTATTGCTATTGTTTTCGGTTATTTTACTACTATCACTATCAGACTGTTAGTATTGGCGCCCGCGCGCGGGTGTGTGTGTGTGTGTTTGCGTGTTTGTGTGTGTGTGTGTTTGTTTTTGTGCGTGTGTCTGTGTGTGTGTGTGTGTGTCTGTTTTTGTGCGTGTGTCTGTGTCTGTGTGTGTGTCTGTTTCTGTGTCTGTTTCTGTGTCTGTGTCTGTGTCTGTGTCTGTGTGTGTGTGTGTCTCTGTGTGTGTGTGTGTGTCTGTGTGTGTGTGTGTCTGTGTCCGTGTGTTTGTGTGTGTATGTGTGTCTGTGTCTGTNNCCGACCGACCGACCGACCGACCCACCTACTTACCTACCTACCTACCTACCTACCTACCTACCTACCTACCTACCTACCTACCTACCTACCTACCTACCTACCTACCTACCTACCGACCTACGCATCCAGACTCAATGTAGATACTGACGAACAACTTCTCCCACAAAAGGTGGGCTTATCAAGTAGGGTTGAGATCAGGGTCTAGTTCTTTGGGTTCATAGTGTTCGGCATCGAGAGCATCTAGTCTGTGCTTGCTTCTAACGACAAGATTGGCACGAAGGACTCACGTTTGTATTCACACTCGACGGGTCCGTACACCTCAACACTCAACCAGTCCCGACACCTCAGTCTTGGCTCGGAAAGTTTGAAGTTTCACCTGGCAAACAGAACTGCGCAGACCTCCAGCCTTCCTAATCCCTACAAACCCTAAACCTCTGCCGGTTATTATAAGGATACTTCGTATCATAGGGTTTCTAAAGCCCTTCTGAAGCCTATATTATACCCTAAACCCGAAAAGCTCCAAGCCACCGCCGTCGTTACGTCGTAGAGCATCATGATTTTCCGTCTGCTCGACACCAGATTACCTGTTTTGGTATTTGATAGAATATTACGATAGATAGTTGTCTATTACAATATAAGGTTTAGGGTTTATGATAGTATAGTATAGCATAATAGTTTCAACCCACTCGACACAGATGGGACATATTGAGGCTCTTGTCAGCTACTCCTCAGAGAAACAGCAGAGCAACAACAGTCGCCAATCCTACAACCCAAGCCCTACGCGTCACATCAGAAACAGCGTTAAACCCAAACGCCCAAAAGCCAGAGACCTCATCCCAAACCGCTAAATTTCTGCAGGCTTTCTGCAACGCTGCATTGAGGTTGCTTTCAGCATACGATCAGGTTACCACTCGGTCAGGCTTGCGTTGCCCACCCTAAACTCGTGCCGAAATTAGAGGTCAAGCATCCTTCTGCAGATACTCCTTCCAATTTGCCAAAGACTCTGGAGCGACAGGGCTAAGCGGGCTGGGGTGGGTTCGCTTGGGCTTTCGAGGTTTAGGGTACCATAACGCTTGTGGAGGAATGAGAAGGGCACCTTTGCAGACTGCAAGGGTATGATTGGGACGGAGCTTAATATAGGGGCCGTAATAGTTACCTATGCTATTTTGAGGGTTCCTTATTCTAACTATAGTCTAATATACCCCAAAACCCTAGTCTAGTGGTTCAGGCCCCTACATTACCCCGAACCCTAAAC
Source organism: Symbiodinium sp. CCMP2456 (assembly GCA_905221635.1). Taxonomy (NCBI): domain Eukaryota; class Dinophyceae; order Suessiales; family Symbiodiniaceae; genus Symbiodinium; species Symbiodinium sp. CCMP2456. Next base: position 7,795 of record CAJNDV010009180.1, read on the forward strand.
TCTGAAAGTCCTCAAACGCGAACTTAACCTCCAACTTGTTCAACTCAAAACCCTGCCAGACAATCGAAGACAACCAGTTTCAAGCCGTAGTGCAGCCCGAGAGATGTCCCAAGGCTTAGGATTCGGGGCTTAGGGCTTTCTAGTTAAACCCTAAACCCTATAAACCCTCAACCCTATAAACCCCAAAACCCTATAAACCCCAAAACCCAAACCCCTAAACCCTAAACCCCTAAGCCCCTAATGTTTCAGGGTTTAGCGTTCGAAGGTTTAGGGCTCAGGGTTTAGAGCTTCAGAGTTTCAGGTCAAAGGTTGAAATGCATGAATATATGGGCCTTAATAAGGGTTCTAGTAGGGATCTACAAGGGATCTATAGTCTATAAGGGATCTATAATAAGGGATCTGTAAGGGATCTATATAGGGCTTTGGGGGCTCCTTTAAAGGGTTCCTCAAAGGGTTCTATAAGCGCTACTACAAGGGTTTGTAGGGTTTAGGGGCCTTAGTAATTAGAACCAGGCTTTGGGGGCATGTAATACTATGAGTATAACAAGGAACTCCCCAAAATAGTAGTGGTAAATATTAGGCCCCTACATTACTGAAATGGTTGTGTAATCCTCCGGACTGCCGGCACCCCTAATTTTCACAAAAGCCTGATCTGCGCGACTAGAGCTTCGAAGCCCTAAGCCAACAGCCCGAAACCCTGCTATCATATACTGTATTAGCAGTACATAATCTACTATTGTATTGATGTCCTATAGGGGCTATTCGCAGGTCAGTTTTTGCTGTTTGGCTTTACAGGTTTAGGGTTCAGGGTTTAGGGTTTTTGCCTTAGGGTTCTTTAGGGTGTTTAGGGCTTTACAGGCTCAGGGTGTCCTCGACACCCCAGCCGCGAAGCCTGAGCCCGGATCCGTCTGCCTCACTCAGGGTTGCTTTGTTTCTGACGCGGCTGGCGGCTCTCACTGACAGAGGATTTTGCAAAGGTCCTGCAGGATTTGTTCGGTTCGGGATCTAGTTAGGTGTTTTGTATTCGCACTACTGCGGCGAAAGTCGAAAAGTGAGCTCCAGGGATTCACGGTTTTTTTGGGGGGGCAAGGTTTCAGGGGTTAGAGCCGGTTTTGGATTTACTAGCTTTAGGAAGGCTTTGTAATGCTTTTACAGGGTTGAGGGTGTAGGGATTCTATGACGGCTTTGTAAGGCTTTGTATATAGTTTTGCAAGCAGACGAAGAAGGCCTTTTGGGCGTGACATGGTCGCTTTCACCGGGCTGTGCAGGGCTTGATATTATCAGTTTTATTACAAGTTCTTGGAGTTGCATTAGGGTTGGGCTGTGGGTTCTTTTGCCTTGCTAAGACGAAGTCAGCATCGTAAAAGTACTATAACTGTAGGGACGTCTGTTAATGATTAGAATTGGGTTTGGCTTTGACCAGCTCCAGTACACTCATACCTATATCTACCTGCATATATCCATATCAAGAACTTTGGGAAATACCTCAGTATTGCTGTATAAGCACCCGGCCGCAGACGCAGAATCAGCTGTGCATGTGTGAAACAATCAAGTCTGAATACACTTGCCTGTGTAGCTCTCTGTGCGTGCATAACCGAATGAAAATGAACCTATGCGCGTGGGTGTGTATGTATGGGTATATGTAGGTAGGTAGGTAGGTAGGTAGGTAGGTAGGTAGGTAGGTAGGTAGGTAGGTAGGTCGGTCGGTCGGTAGGTAGGTAGGTAGGTAGGTAGGAGGTAGGTAGGCAGGTAGGTACGTAGGTAGGTACGTAGGTAGGTAGGTAGGTAGGTACGTAGGTAGGTAGGCAGGCATGGAGGTAAGTTGACAATTTATTGATCTGTATGTATGGACAGTATGTGCTAGCACTAGGGATCGAATGGGGCTTCTGTTCTTCATGCCGCAGTTGTTGATAGTAACGTTGACCGCACGTGTTTAGAATCCGGTCTGTAATTCCACAATGTGAGGAGGCCCAAACTGTTTGACACTCAGGAATCTTTAGGGGTCTCCGCCACCCGGCCGCAACGCGCGCGCATCCTTGCAGGGAGAGCGGGTTGTGAATGAAGTGAAGAATACACTTTCATATTAGTTACATCACATGGTGATTCTGTTTAAGAATCGCTGATCTCAATTCACGGCTTTTTTATTCGATAGGATTGAAATATTCACGGCGTGAGGTACAGACCTGCGCCGCCAGCCGCGTAACATCTTCGGGATGCCCGAGCCGTTGCGCGGCCACTGTGATGGCCTCCGAGGATTAGAAGAGTAACAGGAGTAATAACAATACTAACTTTAGTAATACTAGCAAGTAATAATATTAGCAGTAAGTGATTGTACTGATTGTAGGCAAAGTAGTCATAGTAACAATGGCGACAACATCAACAACAGTAATCGTCGTAGTAATTGCTGAAGCTTCAACCTGTGCAAGGGGCAGGCTTTGGTATTCCTTCCGGATAGTCGGCTGGAGGCTTTAATCTGATCGGGTGAGGGGTTCGGGGCCTGGGGCTGAAACCCTACGACGGCGTCTGACTCAATGGCACAACAACACATTGTTCGCGTCCCCCAATGGGTCCCTCATGATGATAATGATCATGGGTGACGATGTTGTTGAGATACATATATACATATATATATATATATATGTATGTATATGTGTGTGTATGTTACGTGTGTGTATCTGTGCGCGTATGTATCTACATAAACACATGACCATATATAAATATATGTACGGATGTGTATATATATATATACATATGTGTGTGTCTCTGTGTAGGTAGGTATGTTTGCACATATGTCTACATGTAAAAGGAGCCCTCCTTCCCCGTTGCACGTGGAGGGCCAACTAACTGTAGACTGCAGACAGAGAACATAAGCCTCCGAGTACTTCCCTCAGGCTGAAAGCTCGAAGGACAGTCTCCCGACCTGCACACTGCGATTTCGGCCACCTCTGCAGCAATCAACTGCTCACAGGAGAGTGCTTGACACCTACAGAATTGAAATGGGGTGCCGGCCCCATTGTTGGACCAAAACGATACCAGAACAGCACGTCGCCCGTACAGCCAGAGAGACACATATGCAGAGACTCTACAGATACTTTTGCTCTTGATCCTGAATGTCCGATCCTTATATTAGTGGTTGTCAGGATTTGGCAGCTTAGGAGGTGAGGGCTCAATATGTCGATGCTTCAGACTGTGACAGCGACTGAGTTAACTGAGTCTGAACAGAAGTTGTAGGACTACATCAATCAACTCCAAGCCACCGCCCTTGCCGCCCATAGCCAGCCCGCACAGGACCTGCGCCGAAATGCTCCGAGAAAACGTGGCCGGGGGCACCAAGTCTTTTATTTTGCAACCTTGCTGGCTTGTCCTTGTGACATAAGGGGCCTTAATCATTAGGATAGGGTTTGGGGGGGGGGTATATTGTACCATAAGTATGAGAAGGAACCCCGAAAACCCTGTTCAAACTATTGAGGCCCCTACATTACGCAAAGAACCCTGAATGTTGAACGCCAAACTTCACGACTACACCCCATCTCTGCCGCAGCACGGAGGTCGCCACGTTCCGGACATCCGCATCGGGATCTTCGAAACAGGATGCGATGAGCTCGAGAATGGCAGATAGGTCGTCTTTTCCCAGGGTTTCGGCTGGACCACCCTGCCGGCGGGCAACGATCTGGGGGTATTTCTTTACCGGAGTTGGTCATGGAGCCGCTGTAACTATAAACACGTGAAGGTCACAGGACTTAGTAAGTAGAGTTACCCTTTAAGAAAACTCCAGGTACTCCTACAAAACACCTTGTAGTACCCTTATAAACTCATAGAACCCCTAAACAGATGTGACCTTTTACGCGAAGGACAGCTGCAGATCTGACAGCAACACGGATCCTTGAACCCTGAATGGCGCAACGACATCCTGCACCGACTCAGGCCGCTACAGAAAAGTATGAACAATTTCTGAAACGACACGATGAAAACGAAGTATACAGCACCACGAAAACAAACCACCACGGCACGCCCTCTTCTGCCCAGTCCACCAGGCCCTCTCACAATCCCATAAAGCCCTGCATATGGCGCTGCAGATATACTAATCGTCATCGTGATAAGAAGAAGAAGAAGAGTAATTTTAAGCATCATCATCATCATCATCATCATCACAAGACGAATAACATTGACAAAAATGTTAATAGTAACAGGATTAGGAATAGTTTCTTTTCGTGATAGTAATAGTACTAACAACAGTAATAGTACTAGTACTAGTACTAATTCTAGTGATAGTAGTAATGATAATAATGATAGTAATGACAATAACAATAAGAAATAACGGTAATCGTAATAGTAATACTAGCGCGACAGTACTGGTAATAGAAGCAGTAATAGTAAGGACCTGCGGGCTCTGGATGGCATCCGACGTCGCGAAAAGGTTCGCCACCGCCTCGAGCACGGAGCACCGGCAGGAAGGCTCCAAGGAGGAGCGGTGCCTGGTGCAAGGGTTCCTTTAAGGGTTCTGTAAAGGTTCTACAGGGTTTAGGGCTTAAGGGCCGAAATACCTATATACTGCCTGATTCAGCAGATCAGCGACGACCACCGCTACCACAACCACAGCACATTTCAAGTCCTCCTCCTAGTCTTCCTGCTCCTCCTCATCATCACCACCATCATCCGCAGCATGAGCACAGCGCCATCGTCATCGTCATCATTATCACCAACACCACCATAACGCGACCGCCCTCATCTTCTGTGTCCGCCTCGTTGTCGTGACTACAACCGTGCGGAAAGAAGACGACTTGCACCAAAAAGTTGAAAGTAGTCACGACACCAACATTGCGACTCAGACGGTGAAGAAACCCATGGTCACGGTGGTGTGTCGTTTTGTCATGAGCACCTCAAGAGAGACCGGAAGAAGAGTGGAACAAGTTTGAAGCCAAGGCTCTCCAACATGCCCTGCACCGTCTGAAGCGCTTGTTGCCAGGCTTCTAGTCCGAAACCTCCCATGACTCCGATGGCTTCCTGTCTCACGACAGCCGCTGGGTCCTGAAGCCCAAGACGGGCCGTAGCCTGGGCGGCTTTCATAGCCCACTGGCTCCGTTCTTGCACCTTTCGGATCTCATTGGTGCTCTCCTTCTCCTTCTCGCGCTCGTCGCCCTCCACGGCCGTTCCAGGTGGGTGCTCCTCGCCTGCCTTTGCAAACTCGGCCAGTGCGGTCAGGGCCGCACAGCGTGTGGGCTCGTCGTAGCCTTGCGAGATCCGGCTGCTGACGGCACCAACAGAGATGCTCGTGGGCCCGAGCCGCTTGAGCAGCAGGCATGCCTCGTCCTTCCTTGGTTTCAGGATGCTGTGACAAGCCACGGCCTTTCTGTGCAGTTTGTCATCATCCACTGATCCTAGTTAAAGCCAGCCCAAGCTTCACATCCAGGTCGACATAGGCCAAGAGTTCGGCGATCGCCTGGGCAGCTGCCTCCTCATGCCCGGAGGTGTTCGCACTGCGGTAGAGGGTGGCCCCAGCTTTCTCCCGCACCTCCTTGCTGACTCTTCTCGCGTCAGACTGGTTCTCGCTTCAATCGGTCTACTGGCTACTGAGCTTACTCTTCTCGTTTCAATCGGTCTATTGACTGTTGGCTACTGAGTCTACTTTTCATTCAAACGCAATACCATGCCCAGCCTTATCCCGGTGGTGCAGAGCGCGGGCAAAGGCCTGTTCAAGGCCAGACGTGGGGCGGTAGCCCAAATCTGAGAAGCGCTCCAGCGTTCCCAGAGCTTCGAGAGACACGAAGCCTGGGTGGAAGACCATTTGCCGAGCCATACTGATTAGCATAATCAGCAAGCATCACCAAAAACAGCAAAGCTATCAATGGATTCCAATAGTCATGCTACATGACATGGCAAAGCACCATCTAAGCTTGGGATGTGAGGAGGGCTCCACTCAGGATCTGGCATTTTACTTCTTCCACTATCAACTGCAGCCAAGCCGCTGTTCCAATCCGGCACGAGGCCCTGAGCAGCCTGGTCGGAGCTTGACATCACTTGGAATAAGCGGCCGCGAAGCAGTCATAGGGTTTATATAACCTTAGGCCTCAGATCGCTTCAGGGTTTACGATTTTGCTTGTAGGGTGAAGCGCATTTCATCAGCTTCCTGGTGTTGTGCGTCAAAATGCAGTTAATTTCGAGGCTGTGATTGGGAGTGTCAAGTCGCTGGAACTCGAAGATAGGAGCAGAGAGGTCTGCCGAAGGGTTGCCGATCAAGTAAGCTTTTGGAGATAAACATCTGAAAAAGCTTTGTCCCAAAGTGCCGATGGCTCTGATTCTGCAAGCGTGTATTCTGGAACCGATGACCTGTACGACGTCACCGCCTTTCCTTCGGAACAGCGGCAGCATTTGACCCCAAAAAATGCACCGAAAGTGTCACTCCCTCCCCGCCAAGACCATAAACCATACTAGAAACCACACAACTGCAAAGCCTAAACAGAAAAAGGCGCCCCAAAAACAAGAATCTGAAAACCGTAGACAAACCACAAGCTCAAACCCCTTCTGTGTGGGACTGGAAAAAGAAACGATCACTCCAAAGAAAAAGTAAGACCTCCACAGCTTCGGCCATGTCCTCCGGCGTGAGGACTGCCTCACCACTAGCCTGCCGGGTCTGATCATTGCGTTTAAAGTTTAAGAAATGCCCTCAAACCAAAGAGAAGTGCTGTAATCAATACTGTTCCACGATCCATCGTCGTGGTGATGACCTGCATCTGCAAGACAAACTTTCGATAGCATTAAACCTGTAGTAACACGTACAAGAACGTGCGGTTAGTGACGATACTAACGAAGGCGATAAGAGTGCAGGCCACAAGAAGACTTATCCAAACCAGGACTATACACAATACTATCTGTAAATCTGGGATAACCCCTCGAAGTATCAGCTGCAGTAAAGAGGGCCAAAGTCCGACTTCCGTCACATCTATGTCAATACTACTACCGAGCGATCGAAGCGCATCCGAGCTGCACAAAGGGCCGAGCATGCACGCAGCGCCGCGCGCCGTACCTGGGCAACCCGGTGTGCTGGGCTTGGGATTTTTAGGGTTTAGGGTGTATAGGGCAGTGAAACAACTCCATGTCGAGGGCAGTGGACGGCTCAGTGTGTATGTTCAGGGGAGGGGCTCTGCGACATGATGTTCGGATGTGGGGGCCCGAGGTGGTATGAGACTTCCCGACTCAAGCAGCTACAGCCTTAGAGTGTGTTGAGCTATCAGGGCTTGGGCTTGGGTTGACTGGGTAGGTTTCAGAGATGCTTGGTGTGTCTTGCCTGGCCATGGCTTGGTCTCATGATGAAGGACGACGAAGAAAGGAACTGAAAAATGCGATGGTGAACGGCGCGCCCCTGCCTGCCACATCGCATCGCCCATGGCTTCCAGTGCCGCCGGAATGAAGTCAACGTTCACCTTGCGGAAATGCGCACAAGGGGTTGGGGTCGATGTTGCCTCTCGAGATGAAGGGCTCGAAGCGTGCAGGCTCAACCCGCGCGCAAAAGCTGGAGAGAGTATGGAAGTGGTCCGAATTTAGGGAATTCAACTCCTCCAACTTTAACATCTGGGGTCGGTCCTCCATCACCAGAGCAACGACAAAGCCTGCCTGCCGCGCCCTTCAACGAACAACCAAAGCTCCCACCCTCATGTGATCAATCACTCCACCTCCGAGGCAACCTCCACGAAGAGGTCCAGGGTTGCCTCGCGCACCTGGCATCGCTTCCGTGCTGCTATTCCTCTTGACGACACAAATTGGCTGAAGATAAACACGTTCACACCAGCTACGATCCCATGACTAGTCATTACTATTTCTTGTGCATTGAACACACACACACACACATCTGGCATCGCTTTGCACCTACACACTTTTTGGCTTTGCACCTACACGCTCTTGCTCAGAACAACTCGTGAGACGACGTGCAGCCACGGTCAAGATCGCAGACCTACCATAAGCCCATTAGATTGGACTCCGCACCCTAAGCCGTAAACCCGAAACAAATCCCCAAACCCTGAACCCTAAACCCCTAAAGCCCGAAACCCTCAGACACAAAACCCTGTCTTAAGACAGGCGCAAGGCCTGCCAACAAGGGTCTGAGGTCGCCATCGTCCGAAGGAGTCGCTTGGCCTGGGCCTCGCACAAGAAGTTGACAGGCTTGCTGAGCTATGACTACTGCGATTGCTACTACCACTATACTCATTGTTTTAACACTACTACATATGTTTAAAAAATACCATAAGTGGTTCAAGAGCCTTCCATAAGTGGCTGAGCAGGGTGTAAAGGCGGCGCTGGAAAGATTTCCCAGCAGCTCCCCGACTCTTGTGCCCCTCCCCCCGAGACCGAACAGCACCTGCCGTCGCCAGCCCCTCAACCGAGAGGCCCAAAGTTCCATGAATCCCCGACACCTCAACCCCCAAAACACCCAAAATCTCAAGCCCAAAACCAAAAGCCCGAAATCCCCCTGCCCCACCTTGCGCTGCGTGACAGATGCCACCCCCTCCTTGGCAGACGCACCTGACAAAAATCCGGGATCCTTATCGGGATGTGCCATTTACGGGTGTGCCGGTCTGAAGCTTTCGGTTGAAATACGTACGCATTTCAGGGTTTTGGGGCTCTTTGCTACTGTAGGAACCAAAATAAGATCCTCTCGAGAACTGCGGCGCAAGAGAAGAAACCAGATCCTCAACCCTAAACCCCAAGCCCTCAATTCACCCCCGAACCCAAATAATCGACATTCCGAGCCGTGAATCTCAGAAGGATCCCCCGAAACAGCCACCAAGCGACTTGCAGAGATGCCTGCGGCTGCGGAGACCTTTGCAGCTCGGCTTCGGGATTTCGGATTTGGGGCCAAATGTGAGAGTTTCTGATTTAAGGGTACCCGAAAGCCTAAAGCCTTTGAAGCCTAAACCCCGAAGCATGAACTCTACCTCCAAAGCCCTCAGCCTTAAACCTTCGAAGCCCCAAATTCCCAGCTTCAGCTTCTTGTTGCTACGCCGCCGAACCTTGATGTTTTGGAGGCTTTCGGAATTCCGGGGCTCGCCAGCTGAAGCCCTTCACATACGCGTTGTGACCGACGTGTCGCCGAAGGACGGTAATGAATAGAGACATTCTGCAAATGCTAGGCAAGAGAGCAAATAGTGAAACAAATGTGGCCTGGGTGACAGCAACAATGACACCTTGGTGTGAGTGCGAGAGGTTCTTGTTATACTACAGAAAATCACACACAAACGGCATCGGAAATCGTGATAACAAGGACCGCGGTCTCCATAAATCCGGGTCCCTTATGTTATAAGCCCAAAAATACTAAAGCCTCATCCCTTATCGAACCCTCAAAGAACCCAAAACCCCAAAACCCTAAACCCCTAAAGCCTAAACTCATGAACCCTGAACCCCCCTAACGCACCAAACGCCCTTTGAAAGCCACCATAAACCGCCTAAACCCTAAACCCTGAAACCTTAACCCTGAACCCTAAACCCAAATCGTCAACCCTTCCAAAGCCCAGAGCCCCGAACCGGCGGCCTCCTTGAGCCCCGCCTGGCGCTTCTGGAGGTCTCCGGAGCTCAGGAGCGCTTCCACCTTCCTTTCAGTTTAGGGTTTAGGGTTTAGGGTTTAGGGTTTAGGGTTTAGGGTTTAGGGTTTAGGGTTTAAGGGTTTAGGGTTTAGGGTGTAGGGTGTAGGGTTTAGTGGCTTCCACCTTCCTTTCAGAAGGGAAGCCCTTAAAGGGCTTCGGGTTTAGGGTGTAGGGTGTAGGGTTTGGGGTTTTTTTGACACTCACACTCGGACAAGCCTGGCAAGGTCCACCACGATACTGTCTTCAAGATGCATTAACAGAGACCTCTAAGCAGGTATCACTTGGAGGCTCGCTGTCAAGTAGGATAGCG
>CAJNDV010009180.1:27237-41109 GCA_905221635.1 Symbiodinium sp. CCMP2456
CCCCCCCCCCCCCCCCCCCCACGCAGCCTGCTATCAGCGTGCGGATCATGGGGATTGCCAGTGCCCGAACCGACGCATTCTCATCCTGGCAGATACATGTACATGTCCTGACTATTAATATGTCAACTGATCATATGTAGATACTGACGAAAAGTTCCGATGCAAAGTCTCTCCCGATGTCTTTTGCTTGCAGAGCTCTCCCTCCCTACCCTCCCTCCCAAGATCTGCCCTAACCTCCACTGGTTCCCTGCTGCGGCTATATTAGACATGATCGTTCTTGATCCTTATGGGGGTTTATAATAACAAGAATGTACTTGATCCTCATGGGGGTTTACTATAACAAAAATGTAACAATTGTATCCAACAAGGGCCCAGCCCACTCTCGCAAGCAGCCAGCCTGAAGAGCTCGGCAGGCGGCCCTGATGCAGGTCATGTCCTTGGATCCGAAGGTCAGGCGGGCCAGGGTTTAGGGTTTAGGGTTCAGGGTTCAGGGTTTAGGGTTTAGGGTTTAGGGGCTTGTAGGAACAGACCGTGCTGAGGGCTTCCGAGGTTTGACAAAGTAACCATAACCAATGATGTTGAGAGCACTGATTTGGGGGATTTCGGAGCATGGAGTAACCAACCCCTGCCCAATCACGCAGGCACCCGCATTCTACAGCCGTGAAGCCCGTTTTCTTCGCTTATGTGCACCTCTGACGCTTGGCACTCTCAGGAGATACAGGACGGACATGGATTCTGGCCTCTTCACCCTCCACTGCGAGGTGCAGTTCCAGCATCATGCCCTCCATGAGGCCGACAGGTTCCTCGAAGAGGTGCAGCGCTTGACTCCAACCCGTGGGTGCTCGTGAGGCGCTAGGGCCTGTGCTCAGAACAGCAGCCTCGACCGCAAATTCGGCCCAGAATGCGATCCCGTGGCAGCGGCCCGGCGTGGCCACCTCAAGCGTTTCGACTGCTGAAGCATCTTTGGCGCCATTGGATGAGAGGTCCAGCTCAAGCACACGGCGCGGGCTACTCAGCGGGCGCCAGGCCATCTCACACAGGTTGCACTCCAGCGGACGATTCCGTGCTGGTACCAGGAAGGGGTTTGCTGCCTTCATCGAGAGCCCACAGAGGCTGCCAAGAGGCTGCCTCGCCATCCAGACGCCCTGGCACTCCACCAGCACCGCGAGGATGTGGATGCTTGCCGGCACCGGCAAGTTCAGTGTGCCACGCCGGCGCAAAGCTGCTGCCATGCACCAGGGGCGGGCCTCTGCGGCGACAAAGGGCTCCAGCGCTGCAAGACCTTCCTTGGCCGGCACCTCTCCGGGATTCACCGCCTGAAGACCATGTGGCCACTGTCCTCTCGACTGCAGCTTTGCTAGGGCTTTTGATCTAATGGGCACAGAAACCTGCACGGCCTTACAGGCCCCGGTCATGGATGTCATCGCATCGCCTAAAGCTGCCATGCACCAGTAATCCTCGGAAGGGAGAAACAAGACCTTGCCGGATCCCTCGGAAGCTGCCTGCGCCATGGCAGCGCTCAAGAAGTGGCGGTATGATTCCTGGGCTGCGATCAGCAGCCTGTCCCGCTCCGGTGGGATAGCTGTGATGCCCGGGACCCAGCGAGAGGGAACGCTGTCATCCTGGGAGTGCCAGGCAAACCAGACTCCTTCGTCGTCGTGAGCAGCAACAACCCTTACGTCGTCACCTGAAGCCAAAGCGGTTGGGGCCAAGAAGGACAGACAAGGACGCCAGTGGTGGCGAGCCGAGAAATGCTCCTCCGAGCTGCAGGCATCGGTCCAGCTGCTGTGTGTGTAGCCACCTCCCATGTCCAGCTCCCACCACCACGCGACAGCATGTGCCACGCCCGCATGGGATGCGCGGACCGTGGCAGGTGCTGATCGTGGGCAGCTCGAGGGCAAGCTGCCAAAGTCGATGGCGAAGGCATCCCATGGTTCGGAGAGCCCTCGAACCGCTGCGTCTTTGTCGTTGCCGGTCAAGCTGAGACCCAGCTGCCCCAGGGCCAATGGCCACGGGGCGCCACGGAGCTCTGGGAGGTCGCAGGCAGCCACGGCCGGACATGTTACCAGCATTGCTCGCACAGTGACCCGACGAGGAACAAACGTGCAACTCGGCTGCAGCAGTCTCGCCTGCGCATCTCGCAGAATCGGCAAGATGCTCTCCCCAAGAAGCTGTGAGTCGAAAAGCTCAAAGACGCAGACGTCCGCCCGCTGCGGAAGGTCCACGCCGACCTCCAAGTCGCTGGCGACTTTGTTCACGACCCGAACTCTTTGGTGCAGGCCGTTCTCTTCAAGCACTTGCCGGGCCACATCCGCGCATGCGGCGTAGACCTCGCAAGCCACTGCACGTGTTGAAGGAAATTCCTGGCATGCTAAACCGGCCAGTAGCCCGGTGCCAGCACCTAAATCGAGCACGAGCTCGGGTGGTGCGGAGAGTGCGCGGAGTGCATTGGCATAAGCTTCGTTCCTGCCAGTGTCGTGAAGCATACTCAAGTAGGACGTGGAGCCGTGCAACAGCTTTGCATCCGGGTCTTCGCTTGCCACAGCCAGAGATGTCGAAGGGTCGTCTGCCTTCGAACTCTCGGCTGCATCCGCCGGACAGTAGCAGGCCATGTGGGACAAAGGCTGGACAGTGCCGGCTTGGGGCGTCCCTGGGTCAAACTGACAGTGGATCATGATTGAGCTGGTAGGTCAACGACGCACTAGCCGTCTTCATGTTGATTCGGTGCCGCGAGTGGTCTGAAACTTTTGCGAGGAGCAGCAGCTGCTCATTTCTCGTATGTGTTCTGATGTAGCAAAAGCAGCAGCGGATTGCAGGATGGTCATGAAACAGCCAACATGTTGCTAGTACGCACAACTTCTTGAAGCAGAGGGCGAAGCACAAACAGAAATGAAACGCAGCCCACTATCATAGTATCGCTCCATTTTTGCTATAGCCCTATTGGAGCAATATTGAACTGTTATAACCTGTTATACACTACAAGTATGGCAGCAGCAAGGGAATCGGAACTGCGGCCGAGTCGCGCCCCGGCCGATCGCGGAGAGTGAGCTGAGGGCCGTGCAGCGGGCATCCGCCCGTTCGCTGTGCAGCGTTGCGAGGAGCACCTTCTTGCACACGGTCTCCTGGGCAGTTCGGCTTGGTTGGCAATTTTTCCTCCACCCTGCTTGGCAGGTCGGTGTTTAGGGCTTCGGATATCGGGTTTAGGGTGCACTGCAGTGGGCTCTAGGGGGTTCGAATACTCTTAGGCTAAAAGAGACGTGAGCCCTTCGCGGCTGTGAGTCGGACTTGCAACATCAAGACCGGCTCTTCAACGCTCAATCCTAAATCCTAAACCCTGGCTCTGGATCCTCGAAGTGGAGCAGTGCCACGGAGGCCAGGCTTCTAACAGCCGCATCGCTGTGCCTTTCCGAGGTGTCGGGCTTTCGCTTTGGGAAAATGCCTCCGGCTTGTGATTTTGTCGCGATTGTGTACAAAGTTGTATATCACTGCTATGCTGTTCCCGCTGGCTACCTTCGCAAGACGCCGAGGAGTTCTTCACGTGTTAACACAAAAGACGGGACAGAATACGCAGAAGACTCGGAAGACCCCAACAAAGCCACGAGACTCAACCACGCATCTAGACAGTCTTCACATGAGAAACCATTGAGCCTAAACGTCCCCAAAACCCTAAAACGCCGCAACTCAGGAACTTGACGAAGGGCTCCAGTCGCGAAGCGAGCGCGCGGGCCGCGACGAGGTCGTCGGACTTGACAACGCGGACGAACGCCTTTTGGGAGGAGTGGTGATTGGTTAGGGTTTAGGGCTTTTTTGGCTTCGGGTTGGGCGAGGAGGGGTTGAGATTTAGGACATCTCAACCCATGGAAACTCTCCGAGGATCAAAGTCGCGGTGCTTTCAAGAACAGTCTGATGGTGATGCTTAGATTTACTTGATCTGTTATGTTGAAAAGAAGCTTCATGGTCCAAAATCCTCATCGCATGGTGCAGCTTTCGAGCTCCAGCCGTGTTCCTACGTTGTCTTCTACTCCAGCTGCTGGACTCCAGCTCAAACCTTTGCCGTCTTACATTCTCTGCGGCAACATAGCATTCTCTCCAGGTCGCCACGACCTCTTGCATTGGGATTTCATAGGGATTTCATCTCAGATGTCTTTTCGCGCATGGCACGTCGTAGATTCCGCAAGGCAACCTTGCAGTGCCAAAACCATTGCGAGGGTTTTTCTGCACTAGGATCTCTATCACAAAAGTCACAAACCCACTTGGCCATCCAGCACATTTCGACATCTCATTGGCCTGGCCAGCTGCCACGCGCACGTACTCCACCTTTGCACGGGTTCACGTGGCTTCTCTGGAACTCCTGCTGTCATTCTGCTTTGCTTGTCAATGTCTCGTTTAACAAAGGAAGGGCCAACTCCAGCAAGCGAATAACAACGACAGGAGCACCTCGCTCTCAAGACGCTGGAGGATCGCCTCCATTAGAGCCTCGTCCTGGTGACCGCGTGCCCCTTTCGGGCTGGGGTTCTGCACTGCAGCAACACTTTCGGGGTTCATGGATGCAGACATTGAGTGGGCCGATGGCCCAGCATACACGCAACAGCAGTCCGAAACGTCGGGACAGCCAAAGCTACAAGCGAGCTATGCTTCAGGTCGGATATTCGTCATCCAATAAGTCACTGTCCTTGTCTTTCCACAAGGCCGCCAGTGCATCCTGAGCTGCCGCGCGGACCTGCGATCAGCTTGCCATGTGAAGAGAAGCCCAAAGGCACATGTATGTCCTCGGACTAAACCCATCCACTCTTCACGGCCTCAGAATACCCAGCTGCGGCGAAGCAAAAGCCACAACTTCATCCGAGCGAGAAGAACCAAACCAAAAACCCTAAAATCCCAGCACAAACCCCTGACATACCCCACCCGCATGTACGAGCTCTCATGACTCCCAATTCTTAGAGCCGCCCAATAAAATCAGAATCTGCGTTTTATATTAAGGGGGCGGGGGTCATGTAAAATAGTCCCTCCCTGCATACAGTCTAGGTTCTAAACGGTTAACCTGGCGCGCCTGGCAATCAGAAACCCCCACCCATAACAGCTTCCATATCAGCCACCCTGAAAGGCCACCGACTAACCGGAAAATACCCCCCAACCCCAGGATGGTCTTTAAACCCTAAACCCTTAGCCCTGAAGGGGAGAAGAACTCTGGGAACTTGCCCGTGGCCTCCTCCCGGCTGCTTTCCAGTCGGAGTGCCGCAAGCTGAACGGCCTACAGACGTTTGGGGCTTGTAGGCTGACTGTGGCTCCCAGATGATCTGTTGCTGGTGCTTCTTGGATTAAAGTTTTAAGTAAAATTTGAGGCTTCGGGTTCACGGTTTGGAAGCTGGAGAAGAATGATTAGTGCTGGTTGAGGGCGATGCCCTGCGCTTCTCGGACTTGCAACGGCTGTGAGAGTTAAGACGCGAATTGGAAGCCTTCTTGGCACGATGTCCACAAAGCGACTCGAAATTCAGTCTTTGCGTGGCAGCTCCAAATACCACGAGCCAAGCCCATGCACAGGAGCGGACCTCATGGCAAGCAAGACCGTAAAGGTCAACTCAGAACTAAGAAATTGTAGATTGTAGAGTTACAAGAGAGATGGATCCGAAAGGTTCCAGACAAAGTAACTAAGTATGGCACCGCGCGAACCGCCTGAACGTGAACACATCGAGGCATATATAGCCTCAATTGGGAAACCACTCCCGTGCCGTCCCCCCTGTTCCTGTACATCGCCGACGACAGCCACCTTAGTTCGAGTTTTCCGGGGAAGTTTCAAAAATCTACATGTTGGAAGGTCGACTACATGCGAACGATCGAACGCCTCAGGCGCAGTATTTTGGGGTTTCACAGCCTTTTCGCCATGCAGTCTTGAGGAAGGACAAACTTCGTCTCAGGTACTTCTGCGCTTTAAAAATCTCACAACAATCCAGAAACCTCATGGAGTCATCCTCCGGCCCAACAGCCTTAAGCCTTCCATGTGCTAGGGTCACGAGTTGGGAGAGATTGCATTGCAGGGCGAAGCGCTTCTATCGCAGAGAAGCAGTCGATATCTAGAAAATTCCACAGCCCCCCTCACTACATCTTTATGTCATATGGCAGTATCATTTCATGAGGCCTTCAGCTGCTTCAGAAAAGCATGTTCGAGGTCTACTTCGGAGCTACATGCAATGCACAAGGCCCTGATTCCTGAGACGGACAGACTGAAAGCTTGAAAAGTCTTCTTGGTTGCCGAAGCTCATCCTGGACGGCTTCCACGACAATCTGCCGCCATTCATTCTGGGGGTCCTGGAGCACATTTCCACACTGACATATACAGTGACTTAGCCGCAGAAACGAAGGAGACGCAAGCCGAAACCACCGTGACTTTCATTCCACGCCATCTTTTCTACAACATCGTCGAACGTGCCTTTTGCAAACCGCCGTGGCAAAAAATGCGGTCGAGCCCGCTTCTTTTGGAACCAATAGGAGCAGAAGGCCGGATTCAAAAGACCTCAGACCTGACCCCGCCTCCAACTTGACACGTCGCCAAAAACAAACGCTGGTGTGAGCCACAGTCGCCCTACCATGCGAACATGGAGATTTCAGGCACTCAAGGAACCGATCCCAGAGAGTAGGACGCTTAATACAGAACCCCTAAGCCAGGAAACCAGAAAAAACATAGGGGCCTTAATAATCAGAACAGGGTTTTGGGGCCCAGTAGACCATAATGATAACAAGGAACCCCCCAAAATAGTATAGGTACTTAGTGAGACCCCTACATTACGTGCTCGTTGATCCTCGAGCAATGACATGGCCGCTGCCGTTGCTTCTGCGCTGCCCCCTTTGGCCACGCAGCGGAGCGCCTGAGGGTTTAGGGTTTAGGGTTTAGGGGTTTACACTCTCACAACTCGGACAAGCCAGGCGAGGATCCAAATGTTCACAATCGGTGTGAAAAGTCGCAAGCATCCGAGGGTTCAGGGGTTTAGGGTTTAGGCTTTGTGCGCATCGGGGCCTAATCGTTTGGGAATTCTTAGAGGCTCGGGCCAGGGTTCTCGGGCTCAGAGGCTAATTTGGTTCCCTGCTGGGGGCTATATAAAAAACGATCATCTTTAATCCTTATTGGGGTTTATCATGACAAAACTGCAAACATGTATCAAAAACCAAGGACCCAATAATCAGGATTCAGGATCTAGGGCTTCGCAGAGCTTCAGGGTCGCCCTTCGTATTTGGTTCTTGCTGACAACAAGACAATCAACTGTCGCCCACCGCTACCACCCCTCTGCCAATACCTCGAGTGACGACGACGACGACGACGACGACGACGACGACCAGTAGCACCACCACTGCGACGACAAGGACTTGGCCTGCTTTGTTTTTGAGGTGACTGCCTTCCGCTGGTTTCTCGGTACTGCCGGTATGTATGCATCATTTCCAGAATATTGTCCTCTCATCAATTTTGTCACTTCTCCCCCTTCCCCTTTTCTTTAAAGCACACTAGCTCTGCAACCCGCGAACCCAATCCCGGAATACCTTGAGCTTTGTCTGCCCCGGTTTTCGGCCCGGCGACCTTCAACGCCGCGCTGCGGGCTGGCCGGTTCCAATCCTAGTTTTCACAGGGCCGGCGCGAAACCAGAACACTTCTGAGGGAGCTATGACGAGGTAGGTAATGTAGGAGCCTTAATAACTAGAATAGGGTTTGGGGGGTCAGTATAGCATAAGTATATATAATAAGGAACCCACAAAATAATATAGGTAATGATTAAGGCCCCTATAGCAGCTAGATCGGAAAGTCAGAGCCAAGAGGCAAACAGTTGACTACAGAAATGTATCCGAGGGAAGGGGGCTGCTACCCGCATCTCGCATCACTGCGTGTGTCCCTCTGAGCATCCTAGCCATAGCTTGCACTATCCCTTGCGGAAACTCTCCCCCTCTCAGCCCACGGAAACTGTAGAGCCGATCCCAGCCGCAAGGCCCAGTGAACTCAAACCCTGTAGTTTTTTCGGCGGAGAGTCTAGGATTTCGACTCCCGCGCTCCCTCACGGCAGGCAAGGCTTCTGAGAAGGTCTCCAGGGGTCTAGGAGTTTTAGGTTTCGCTAAATTTTGAAACTCTATGACTCTATGAACCCCAAAGCCCCCAAACCGGTTTTGTCCTGGAGCGCAACCGACGTAGCGGTGATGACAGCAGGGTCCCCATGGAGAGCCACCTGCTTACAGTTTGGGGTAGGGTTTAGGGTTTAGGGTTTAGGGTTTAGGGTTTAGGGTTTAGGGAACGAAGGCAAGTATCTTTTTTGAGTCTTGGGTTCAGGATACCGGGGTTGGGGGTGAGTGTCGGGATTCATGTACGAGTAAGTGGGACACCCGTGATGGGCTTAGGGCCTATACTACTCGGCAGCAGACAACAGCGAAGTTGTTGTGAAAATCAATGAATTGAAGGTCTGACTACAATTGCACCCAACGCTGTCCTCGAGGACGTTAGAAAAACGAACAGCGGTCTGTGCTGTTGTCAGCCCGGAGTGATGCGGTGCAACTTTCGTGGCATCGTTGCTTAACCTGTCGCTTCTCGGCAACCGTATAGAAGTATGTCGAAAAGTCTAGAACCAGATGCTTAAGCAAGTATGACGGTTGCCTGACATTAAGAGCTTGTTTCATTGATCGATGGCAGGTGTCCTTAACGCCTGTTACTTCGCGGAGGGCCGCGATTGTCCCCAATAAACTACACATTGTAGAGCGATTGCGGGCTCGAGAACCCTTCGCGCAAACCGACAAGCTCGGCGATTAAACGCAAAGCTTTCAGCTGCAAGATGCTGTAAGTATAACTAGGGTAAACCCTCAACCCACAAATCATACACCCTGAAGTCCTGAACTCTGCAACCGAACACCTGAAACCCATCCTGAACCCTAACCTCCAAGGTCTAGACTCTAAAAGAACTCCAAGGACCTACATAAACCTTGAACCGGGCCTGCCCAAGCACTGTCAGAGCCATAGTCCGCACACGCGAATCCCGGTCCCGGACGCGAGCCAGAGACGCCTGCACCTCCGTACAGGAACGGTTCAAGGCTAAGGGTTGAGGTCTGATGAACTGATGCCTTAATAATTAGAATAGGGCTTGGGCGTATGCTATGCTGTAACAATAAGGAACCGCAAAAATAGCACAGGTAGAAATGTTAGACTACTGCATGGGTCTTACAACCACCACCCGCTCTGTTGAAAACTTAGAGCTCGTAAGCTCTCCCAAGCAAGAAGACGTGCTATGAGTATGTTGCTCGTGCTGCAAATTTTGTTGTCAATGCTGCCGCTGTTATTACTGCAACTGCTTCTCTTTGATTGCCCATCTTTTGTCTGATCTCCCATGTTTGTCTCATCTGCTACGAATAGATCGTGCTGTGAGGAATGGTCTGGGGATGTTTGTTCCACACCTTACCTTGTCCAGTGAGCAGAGTTTCGGAGTTGAACTGCGCCACGGCAAAATGATGCGAAATGTCTCCGACTGAAACTGCACACAGCACTGCAGCGACGCGCGGCGTCTGCACCATGCCGGCAAATTAACTTGCATGATTCTGAACCTGGAATACTTTAACGTCACTAAACAATTCTTTTCACACAGCACAAAGAATCAACAACTTCCTGGAAGCTCCTGTCAAAGGTGCTTTAAGGTCGCTTCGGTGCCGAGGAACGCAGAATGCATCCCCCTTGGGGGCAATCTGGCTCATCAATGTGAGGGCAGCGTGTCGCACGGCCCGATCTGGGTCATCACTGAGCTCGACCTTGGGGTCAGAAGAGCAACAATACGCAGCTTGGGTTTAGGAGTTTAGGGCTCAAGGTTCAGAAGTCTTAGCCGCTAAGACGCTAAGACTTAGCGTTTTGATCCTTCCACAAATGAGGATTACCCATCATGTTTCTAGCACTCGGTGCTTCGCGGACAACTCCAGGCAGGCACTGAGGAATCACCAGGTCAGACCGTGTTTTCTTGCGGTGCGAACTTTCAAAGGTACCCCTGCCAAGAACTCCCGCCAACTCCCCAACAATGCTCTTTAGCACCACGCGAGCTAAAAAACAAACAAACACAGACACGCAATCTCTCTCTCGCTCTCTCTCTCTCTCTCTCTCTCTCTCCTTCACTTACTTACTTTGCCGCAAACAGACAGAGAGCCATAACAAACAAAAACAAGCACATGCACCCACTTCGGAATCGCGCGCTCACGCTCACGCACACCTCCATATCCTGAAATCTCTGCAGTAACCCGACTGCTTGGCGAGGGAAATCGCAACTCGAAAGTGAGGAAGCCCGGGCACGACCTTTGCCAGCGCGCCGTCGACGCCCGCCTTGTAGTCGCGGGCTGCGACCTGAAACTGTACAGTTTCAAGGGGCTTCGCGGGCTGGGGTGAGAGAGAGAGAGAGAGTTCCGGTTGGTCATGGCTTGAGAATGACTCTGTTCTCTGACACGTAAGCACCACCATAGGAGGCCTAGTTAGTTTTTGAGTTACCAGGTTCACAACTCGGCGCGTGTTCCGGCCTGCTGTCATATAAAATGCGTGTTGCAACCAGGATCGTCTGCCCAAGCCCCTGATGCTGATACTAGTGTTATGACTCTCGATGCACTCTTGATTCAGGCTGGGCCGCCGGAAGCACAAAACCCCCGAAACCGGCCCGGGGATTTGTAATATCAAAGAAGACTCCCGCCTGCAGGGCCTCAATGGCGAGCTTCCGCTCCTCCCAACAGGGCAGAAGCCGAGAGCGCGATGGTCAGATGTAAGGGCTACTTGCCACACAGGCCCGGGGCCTTAAACACAAGAGCAAGGCTGAGCACGGGCCTCGAAACGACTTCAGCCCCGAGCTTTCCCGGAACGATGCACCCTGAAACCCTATAGGCAGTAAGCTCAAACCAGACCCCCCAATCCCCCGTCCAACAAGCGAGAACCCTTCTTCTGCTCCTCCCATGCCGGGTCGGGTGCAAGGAGGGAACCGATTCGCTCAAGCGTCGGGGCCATGCTGAGCCGAAGCGGCTACGGTTTATTTGGGGTTGGGCTGGTGCGGTTTGGGGATTTTGCGGTTCGGGCTTCCTGGCTTAGCCTTGCACCCTTCCGACAACCCTGCGTTTCTACTTTCCGCTTCTGCTTTAGGGCTTGGATTGTAGCAGAGGGTCACAGGTCAAGGAGCCAGCACGACCGGTCAGGGCTTGGAAGGTGTCTACGCGGCCAATCTACACTAGCGCCACTGCAGCCACTGATTCGCAGACCCTGACTTTCCGTATAGACTACGTGGCAACCTTTTCTAAGATTTTACAGGGAGGACGCTCTCGCTCAGGCCCATTGCCCACAGGTCGCAGCCGACAAGTAGCATAGTATGGAAGAGAAAGTCCGACTACTCAGGAGTGTCGCTTGGGACCCAGTTTGAAGCTACCGCTCGGCTCTGCCTCCTGTCATATCAACATCGCGAAGATGCATCGCTTCCAAGCACCTGCAGCTGAGGACCAGTGAGCCGTGTGAGTAGTCAAGGCACGCGCAAGCCCTTCAAGGTGACCCAAGCCCTAATCGTGAGCTTCAGGCCTCTGTTTTATCCAACCCTTATCGCAACCCGTAGAGTAGTTCTTCATAGTAGTGCTACCTCCCTGCCCTGATTTCAAGCCGAGGCTTGGAAGCAGATTTTGCAGGTCGGAGGGTCAAAACTGTCGGTATTAAGACAAGGTCCTGAGGAGTAGAATGGGGTCTTTGGAGCATACGGAAGAAGTGTTGCACCTCCTGGACAGTGCTGGACATCTCCAGGTTCGAGCCAAAGGTATGCCGCAGATTCACACTCAAAGACCGTCCGCCAGATTTCAAATCATCTGGGAGCTGTGCAGAAAGCTGGCCATAGTGGTCGCTCCAGCAGACGAAGGTTACGGAAGAAGCTTAACCAGGAGCAGGTTGACCGCCAGGGTTATACAAGAGGAAGCTTGTGAAGACACATATGTCAAACATTACTGTGAATCCCATGCTGACCTGGGCTGCAAGCTACCAGTCCAGAGAAAGACACACAAGCACGCACATCCACCCAAACAGGCACGCATGCGCGCACGCGCAAAGTCACCTCGAACACTCATGAGTAGAAAGCAGATGACCGATTTTTTGTTCGTCCTGAGACTTCACACCACCACGCGCTTGAGAACAACGTCCAGGATGATGGTGCCGAGCGTAGAGCCCTGGCCGCCAAACGTTCTACGCTGCTGCATCAAAAACCACCAGTAGAGACTGCCATACTTGCAATTCAAGCACCTTGCAAATCTTTAAGTTGTTGAATCTAGGGGCCTGAATAATTAGAATAGGGTGTTGGAGTATATTATACTAGACTCATAATAAGGAGCCCCCAAAATAGTCGTGGTGATCATTTAGGCCCCTATACCCTAAGAACCCAAAACCCACTTTTTTGTAGGTTCTTATTATAAACCCTAATATGGGATTTATAGGGACCCTACAAAAAAGTAGGTTTTGGGTTCTTAAGGTATTATGCAACCTTGAAGCTGAAGAGTCGGAGTCGACAGCAACCATCCGGTGAGTCTGCGCCTCACCATTTGCGATGCGGACCTTGTTGAAGACGGTGCTGTAGAGCCTCCTGTGGTGGCAATTGGGGGGGACCCTAATATAGTACCCCAAATAATGGGATCCTTATTATAAGGAACCCCAAAATAAGGTACCCCCTAATTTTCGGAAACTCCCAATTTCTAAGGCTGCGAAACATCAGACATTTCGATTCTGGGCCTCCCGCCTTCGATGTCCCCTCTTGGAAGAGAATGCTGTCCGATCTTCTTGCCAAGTCGACTCGCCAGCTGCAACCCAAACCAAGGTTTTAAGCTGAACCTGCCACTCCTCTTCATGTCGTCCCGATTGGGAAGAGGCTGCAACTCCTGCCCTGCGAGCACATGTCTCGCCAGAGATTTGCATCAAGCTGAATCACGCTGGGAGGTGCTGTGAAAGACGACGGGGTGCCAGAATACTTCAGGAGTGAAGCGACTTGATAGCAATGCAGCTAAGCAAAATCCGAAGCCTCGTTCCTCGCTGTGACCACCCCTGCGCACTCTATCAATCCACAATCCCGAACAATGCACCCTGGAATATCCCCGAAGGTTTTTCCAAGCATCCTTCTTGGTATGCGATGGGCGGTGGAATCATGAAGCGTCGATAGCCTCCCTCGCGCATGCCTCGGATCCCTCACAGGGGCAGGAGCAGCTTGCACGTTCAATCAAATCCTTGATCTATCTGGCTGTCTATCTATTCTAATCATTATGTCTTTTGTGTCGGATCGCTATAGCACTGCACTTTGACCGGGGGCACTTTCGGCCCACGCCTCACACCTCCTAGCAAATCTTCACAAATAAGACACCGTTCTGAGACCTTCGAACCTGTTTCTCCACCTCCCCACTTCACCACGGAGGCATCGATCAGCTGCATGTTCGTGACAACCAGCAAAGAGGTGGACAACTGCACAACCAGCCAACCACTGCTTTGCCAGGCTTCTCACGGCAAGATCTGGCCCCTGCTCCCACAAGCTTAAAATCGTGTGCCTTCGTCCAGTCCCGCGATGGTGGATCCATCGCCCACCTCTGCGGCAGCCGGCGAATTGCACAACAGCGAGCTGTTAGACACAGCGATGTAAGAATGAACGAAAGAAAGACAGAAAGAAAGGAAGAAAGACAGAACGAAAGAGCGAACGAGAGAGAAAGAGAGAGAGCTAGAGATAGAGAGAGAGAGAGAGACACTGATGGATTCGGCCAAGAGCAAGAGAGGGCAAGAATGGAAAGAGAAAGAGGCATGTTGTACGAAGATGAAATGAAAGTTTTTGTACCACGTATGCCAGACCACAGGAATGGCATACGAAAACAAGATGAGATGATCCG